>KI574212.1:7887-42698 GCA_000500245.1 Cronartium ribicola 11-2
AAAAAAAAAAAAAAAAAAAAACTTTCTCATAAAAATTGCAGTAGTTTTATACCCAAGATTTTCATGCAGAAAGGGGGTTTTTTTTTTTTTGGAACACCACAAATAAGTTTCGGAGGACTATATTTATGTAAGAGCTTGGACACAAATGTTGGAAGTTTTCTCTGTGAAAGTCCAGTAGCGCACGACCATTTACGGTAGTGAGATCAAGATGCTTATATCAAAATTCCCATGGCACCACTTCTCAACTCACTCGTGTCCCTCGAACCTACTCTTTCCCTAAGCGAAATAACTGCTGGGAAAGAGTAAGTCACCCCTAATCTGTTATCACGCTTTCACTTCTTATCAGGTTCCTCTTCACTACATTATACCTGACTCTTGATATTGGCTGTCAACAGAATATATTGTGTTATTCTGTTTCTCTCACTGACAGTCTCAAATATCCCGCGCTTGACATTATAGGTTAGGATAGATTCACCACTCCCCTTTTTCTGTTGTCTCTCTAATTTCTTAATGCTACTACACTCAGGTCAGCGCGTGTATCAGTGATCCAGGGTTGAAGAGTTGCTCAACCCCGTGTGGATCAAATTTGTATCAGTGAAAGTTTTCATTCTCTTCCCAAAAAATTGAGTTTTTTTTTATAGATGTATATAGATCATTTAGCAAAATATCTCTGGCTTTATATCCATGACCACTGCCGGTTCCATGAAGAAAAAAAAGTCATAGTGTTGAGAAGAGTGTTAAGTAATGTACATAATGATATTCTTTCAAGCATATGAAATTATTCATATCTTCTGCCAGGCTCCTGAGACGTGTTTAGTCATTTCCCCAAGTACAAAATGATTTTAAAGTAAGAGTTTTTTAAATGATACAAAGTTCTGGGAGAAGGTGAATGACATGAAAAAAATCTTACTAAAGAATGAATTTAATTTTGTTCAAACCAGTTGGAACTGCAGGTAAAAGCTACAGTGTACTCTAAGTGATAAACCAACTAAAGTTGTTGATTCTTCATTGATTACGTGATATTGGGAAGAGAACCAAAACAAAAGTCAACAATGTCAATAGAGGGGTAAAAGGAGAAATGTGCGACGGACAAAACATGTTCCTTAAAAGAAATTTACCCAAAAGCAAAAAAAATCAAATCAGTTCACTATACTTTTACCAATCAAACAATGTGAAAAAGAACCATCTGTGTTATTAGAATTTGAGGGAAACCTTGGACAGGCATATGAGCCCAGGAAGGATGATTGTAGCATATAAGTGAATTTAGCAAGGTGCGCCTCATTGGGACTACCTTCCAGAGAAACACCTGGATATCAAAGTCAGTGAGCAATTGCAGCTGGAAACAAATAAAACATACTATAGTCCACATTGGCTTTAATATGATCAATCATTTTTATTAAGATTTTGATGACATATTAATGGTTTGGAAAAAAAAAAAAAAGTCAAATGCAAAGAGGGGGAGCGTTTAGTATTGAATTGTGAAATGGGTTGAAAATTGAAAGATGGGTGAAAGCAAAAAGTCAAAAATATATACTGACAAGAAACAGTTTGGAGAATGAAAAATAAAAGAATGTGAGATGTACTCTAAACCTGTCATGTAATTGATTGGCATCAAGTTAGCAGAGAATTGTAAGTTTTCTTAGCACCAGGATCTGTTAAAAAAGATGACCATTTGGTAAGGTGATATACTACTGTCACAAAATTAGCATCTGGGTTTGATCAAAAAGAGGTGGGGAACAGTTTGCTGTTGCAAGTGTGTCAGCCCTGATGAGGACTGCGCAGCAGTCCCATAGGCTGTAACCATATGTTACATGTCATGTAATAGTAGCAATACATGTGAAAGTGTAACAGTAAATAACATAAGTATAAACATATGTAAAAGTTGCATCTCAGAGCTCAGTGTCAAAAGCCCATATGTAAAGGACATAAGTAGTGTAATTAAGTATATGTTAAAGATACATATCTACAGGATGTAGTAATGCTACTCTAAGAGACAAAGTGAGTGACTAATGAGATCATGCCAGCACTCTATAAAGGTAGGAGGAAGGGCAATCCTCCTACTGAGAACCTGAGAGAGTATATAAACCCCCTTCCTGGTGTTTTCCCCCTTTCCCCCCCCCTCCTGGCACATTCCAATTGACCCTAACAAAAGCTTGAATATTCATTAAAGAATATTGGAGCTTAATCCTCAGATAAAGGATATTCAGCATTAACTACAAAAGTAGTTTGGGGCAACATCCTTCTGAGAATACCTCTCAAGTCTCTTCTCTCTCTCTCTCTCTCTTCATCTGTATCACTTTTTAACCAAAGGTCTTGGTCCTTCCTCATCATGTATGTCTTTCATCTTACTAGACTCTGGGCAGAGATCTTTTAAAATAACACACAAAGAGGTTAAATCAACTTGAGCTGGAGTGACTACTGTGTTCACAAGGCTTATAAGATCTAGAGTGACTACTGTGGCACTAAGATCTTGGAACTGGGGTGACTAGTGTGTTCACAAGGTTCCAAACTTGACCAAGAGAGGTAAAGCAAGCTCTCATCTGATTAAGAGAATTAAAGTAGATTCTCATTGCCCAACATATCCCTAAACCCTCTATTTAGAGGTCATCTGACTGGAGTCTGTGCGGGTTTCCCCCTACACAGACTATTTTTTATACTTGTCTTATTCAACCCAAGTGTTGAGGTAGACCAGAAAGAAGTCTACCCCTCACAAAGTGGGCAGCAGAGTGCCCCGGTCTCTAGTAAATGTATATATTTCGTAAATTCTATTGAGCAAACTGGGCAGTATGATAACAAGACTAAGTGAAGTGCCTGCCTAATTTAAGTTTACAATTTTGAGTCAAGGCCGGGTGGAGGTTATGGAGGGAATACCCGTGACAAGAAAAGTATACTGGGTAAGTAACTATCTATATGGCAAGGCTGGCAAAATTTCTTTCATGAGGAACTTTTGAATGGCTTTCTCCAAATTTCCCTCAATCAGATCTTCTAAGAATTCAGTGTGCCTGTTGATGGGCCACCCATGTAAAGGGTTTTCCCTAAAAACACTCCTACAAGTCAGTTCCGCCCGATCTACTCCTTGGCTGCGCCAGAACCAACTTCTGAGAGAATTCAATCCTTGCCAAAACTGCCAGCGAAGAGATGTCATTGTTGCAGTTGGTGCCCCCATTAACAGAGTGGAATAATATTGCCTCCACCACAACTCAAGCATTCATCATGAATACTGATCGATTGCCTCGTGCCAGAAGGCAAGCAAAGATGGACAAATCAAACTCCAGAGTGTGTTTGGTGGTTCAATTCTTGTAACTTATTACCTCCTCCTTCTGATTATAACCGTTATTGGCAG
Organism: Cronartium ribicola 11-2; assembly: GCA_000500245.1. NCBI lineage: Eukaryota > Fungi > Basidiomycota > Pucciniomycetes > Pucciniales > Coleosporiaceae > Cronartium > Cronartium ribicola. The sequence goes on from KI574212.1 coordinate 11,231, forward strand.
TGATTGTGTCTTACCTTTCAACTCACTTTTCTTGCCTGAGTTTTAACCCTAAACTAGATTCAATGGTTCTCTCTAAGAACATTTTCATCAACGCGTACCAAATTTATACACAACGTATATAGCTCTTGTCAGGATGAATCTCACATCGGTTTTTCAACAAAAAAAAGGCACGCCTACGTGTGGTTTTAAGACCCAAATCTGAGCCTTACCGCGCATTTTGTATTATCAAAGGAGCGTAGTCACAACCTGTGCTCTAATCCAAGGAAGTCTTGTATGATATGAAATAGGAAACCAGACTCATCTATTTAACCATCTTGACACGTCACATTCCAGGATGTAGAGTGGTCAAAGGATAAAACCTGATGAAGGCTGATGAAGCCCAAATGGTAAAGAGACCGATCCGCAGGCGGTTTGTTTTCTGAACGCGGTCCTTAAAAACGATCCGATCGACCGGACTCGGGTCAAAGCGCCGTGTGTGACTTGACCCCAAGAATAAGTTTATTGGATAACCAATTAGCATCAAGAACAACCAACAACCAACAACCAACAACCAGCCCAATCAATCACTCAGATTTCACTCCAACTTGAAACATTTCTTAGATGGCTCTATCACAATCCTCACACCCATCGGTATGTTACACTGTATCATTTTGCTTAGCTTAATTGATTCTTATGTCCATTGACCTTCTCATCACACCATTTAGCAAAATGAACAAGACGAAGAACCAGAACAACCGACTTCTGGTCCGATCCCAATCGCAGTCCTCGCCGAACACGGTTTCTCTCAATCAGATATACAAAAATTAATAAAAGCAGGAAATGATACAGTAGAAGCAATAGCATATCAACCCCGCAAATCACTTACAGCCATTAAAGGAATATCAGAAGCAAAAGCTGATAAATTATTAACGGTTTGTTCAACTTTATTACCATTAGGATTTACAACAGCAGCAGAAGTACATAATATGAGAGTAGGTATGGTTAGAATTCAAACGGGATCTAAAAATTTAGATGCACTTTTAGGTGGCGGTATAGATACACAATCTATTACTGAATTTTTTGGTGAATTTAGAACTGGTAAATCTCAATTATGTCATCAACTTTCAGTAACTTGTCAATTACCTGTTGAAATGGGTGGAGGTGAAGGAAAATGTATGTTTATTGATACAGAAGGAACTTTTAGACCTGAACGTATTTTAGCTATCTCTGAAAGATACGGTTTGGCTGGAGAAGAAGTTTTGAATAATATTGCTGTTGCCAGAGCCTATAATACTGATCATCAGACCGCTTTACTTAGAGAAGCTTCAACCTTAATGTCTCAATCTCGGTATATCCTTCTCTTTTTTTTTTCTACCAGCTACTCAAAGAGAGAGAAAAAATAAACTGATCAATTGTTTCCTCTTGAACAGTTTCGCTATCCTTATTATCGATTCTGCTACAGCACTTTATAGAACTGATTACGTTGGTAGAGCAGAGTTAGCAGATAGACAAGCTCATTTAGCTAAATTCCTTCGAACGCTATTAAGTTTAGCTGAACAATTTGGTGTAGCAGTAGTAATTACAAATCAAGTAATGTCAAGTCCAGATGCAGCAACTGGACTAGGAAAAGCTCCAATTGGTGGAAATATTATCGCTCACAGCTCTACTACAAGGTATGTATCCCTTTTTTCACTTGATCGAAAAATATATCAAGTTTGATTTGATTTGACGCTTTTTTTTCTTTTTTTTCTTCCTGAAACTTTAACTTCACTAGGTTGCAATTTAGAAAAGGAAGAGATAGTACTCGAATTGTCAAAATTATCGATTCTCCTTGTTTACCTGAAGGAGAGACTAAGATTGCATTGTGCCAGAATGGAATAGGTGACCCAGAAGAAGAGTAATCTTAATATAGTTATCAGACAATCAAATTTTATTTTGCTTTATATTCTGTTTTGTTTTGTTTTGTTTTTCGTGTAATTGAGATTTAATTTTTTTGCTCTTTGGTTTCGTGTTGGAGAGGAGATTTTTTTTCTGTACAAAAAATTCATAAAGTGTTGTAACACCCTGATTTCATCTTTTTTTCTAATAAAATTTCATAATGCATACCATTGTTGACGAGGCCGAGGTATTACTTTATATTGGCCTTGAGTTACTCATGAAACATATGCACCCTCGGTATGGATGGGGTATGACTTCACCTTTTAAGTAAGTAACTTCTAACAAGGTCTTGTGTTGTCCAATTCCGGTGACCCATTTACCATTGCACACCTCCAGGTTTGTTTGCTGAAAAAGAAAGGGACTCATAAGGATAATGTATTTTCTGTCCTTTGGTCTGGGTCTTGCTATAGTTTTCTGTCATTTGAAAGATCCCAGAATCATTTCCATAATTTTCTTGACCACTTGAGGTCCCTGGGCTTGAATTCTCATAGTCTGATGTGTGTGGGGTCACCCCAATCCCAATCCATTATTCAACAAACCGCGTCTTTGATGCACCGGTCGAAACGTGACGCGTCCTGATGACACCGTAAGGATCACGGGACTCGAGAGAGATCCGAGCGGACGAGGTCTTCGGCCGACTCTCGGGCTGGGACCGTGTCCGCCTGGAAATCAGCTGACCGAGGCCGACCCGAGTCAATGAAGCTGGTGTAAGATTTCCGATTGAGTAGACCAAAAGGCCTGCTTCCGGCCATTCTCGTCCAGCCTTTCTTCCAGCTCCTAGCTTGACAATAAATCACAACTGCCCGCAATGGAATCGCCTTCAACCACTGGCCCTCACGAGCCTGTTGATACGGAGATCTGGGAAGACGACGATTCCCCCACGCTCGGATCACATGTTCAAAGTCAAGGTTCATCTTCAGGTCGGTTGGCCGCAATCGAATATGGTCGTATGGTTGAGACATTCCACCAGGTTATTCCGGCCCTTCTTACTACCCTAAACTCAGAACCCTAGAAAATAATTATTGTATTTACTGCTGACTGAGGGACCAATTTTCTAGGCAGGGTATAGGGAAGGTCTCAGCAAAGGTAAGCTGGTCAGGCTTCAAACAGGATTCGACAAAGGGTTTGGTAAAGGCAGTCAACTTGGTAAAGAGCTAGGAATTCTTCGTGGACAAGCTTCTGGAATATTATCTTCTCTCTTGGCTCAACCATCAGTAGACATGGAGGACCCAAGAATCAGTCGAGTTCGTAATTTGATTAGTGATTTGAACCGTTGCGATCCGCTCCCGGAGTGTTTTCAGAGAGAAGTTCAAAATTCCAAATCACAAGATCCTAGTTTAGAAGATAAGGAACTCGACAAGCAAAATATCGATCACCAATCTGCTGAGATCAAATCCGGAACAAATGGCCAGGTGTTGTTCGAACGATGTAAACAGGAGCTTGACGCGCTGTTAATGGCCATTGGTTTCTATCAAGCCGACCTGTGAAATATGTACAGCTTACTATCCAGAATTACGTCGACCCTCAACACTCAACTTAACCACCCTCGAGCACTTCTGTCGGCTACCAGGAACACCTCATGGCCAGTTCCTTATGAAGGCTATCAAGAAGCGTCAGATGCCGATAGAAATTAAACCGCTTCATCTTTTCGGAGCTGCGAACCAGGAAGAAGAACACCGAGAACTCGGAAACGGAAACTCGTCACACTCATTTTTTTTTTTTTTTCAATCAGTCAACAGTCTCCTTTGATGGGTCCTTCGGCCGTCTAGCTTGCCTGATCGCGTGGATTTTGTTGAAGCTGTAATTAGCTACTTGTCACATCTACAAGTTGAACAAGAGTACGTATCAAAAGTCCATATGCGCTTGCCAATAGACTCAAAATCATAGTTACGAGTAGAACATATTCGCAACATTTGTTGGGGAGAATTCGACCTGTAATTCACATTACTCTTTCCAACAAACTCGATCTTGTCCTATTCCGTCCGATTTACACAATCAATACTTGCTCTATCCATCCTTTCCTCTTATTGCTTCACTTCTTGATGGCTGGCTACCAGATGTCCCTGTCTTGATACCGGTAATAAGTGGCTAAATAAATTATCGTTCTACCTTGATCTTGGTTATTTGCACCAAAGTACCAACTGTTTTTCTGTTTTTTTGTTTTGTTTTACTTGATGAACTTCTTGAGGTGGAAGAGGTTCCACACGTAGAACAAAGGAACATTTTTTTTTTTTTCAAGTGTTTTTGCTATTGCACATCACACTATACAACTTTTATATGTACAAGACTACTCTACACACTATCAGGACGTAGTCTAATTTTTGGCATTTCTGATTAAGTTTAACGGACCGATTGGAGATTAAGACAAAGGAACATTTGTGGTCGGATTGCCACACCAAAATTGATCGAAGTGATCGGACTGGCTGAGCCTCGAGGCCTGGACCTCAGGTGGCTGCTGCGGACTGTAGTGTAGCATTATAGTCAGCACGGTACTCTTGACAGCCGTGACCCGAGCTGAGGAAAAGTCTCACCTGTGGGTCGGGTCAAACATTTTCAACGATTGAGCCATCCTCAACCAGACTTGGCCCAGACTAATCAACACCAACCACCTCAGAAATGTCTCTGGGAAAACGTCCTCGGCCAGCTTTGAAGGCAAGTCATCAGCAAACTCAAACCAAGAAGTCAAAATCAAGCTCAAATGAAAAGATTGGAAAACCGAAAAAGAAAAAGCAAGAAAAGGAGAAAGGTAAACTAAAAGCCTACATTCCTATCCCTGGTCAATCTAGCGATGATCAAGATTCGGGAACAGATCTCGAGGAACCAGATATGATAGATGATGATTTAGATGATCAGGCTGCTTTGGCTTTCTTGGCTGGATTAGATAAGAAGGCTATTACAAGGTGTGCATGTTTGATTTTCCAACTTTTTTTTTTTCCCCATGGTCCTCGCTGTTCATGAAACTGAGACCTGAAAAAATCTACTAGATCTCGACAAGATCAAGTGAATGAGAATCGGAAAGCGCGTCCTAAAAATTCTGCACCATCTCAAGCTTATCGATCGTTACCTAAACTCGATCAGCAAACGTCAGCGGGGGTCGGGGAGGAAGAGGCAGAAGAAGATGAGAAGATAGATGACTTGGACGAGGATGATTTCGCGCTTCTCGGGAGTGATGACGATGATGAGGATCTTGATTTGATGAGTGATATGCCGAGTTCGTTCGATGGGTCCCTGTCCACCAACAGTGATCACGATGGTACTCTCTCCAGCGGGAGTGACGACTACAAATCAGATGAAGACGATTGCCTCACGGATGATTCTGCACTCGAGAAAGCTTACTATGCTTCTAAACGCTCTAAGCCCACTTCAGCCGATGACGACCAAGAGGAGCCCACAGAATCAAAGCTCCCAGTCAAGTTAACGGACGGGACCATTCAGCGTTTCCTCAACCCCATTCAGCCAACCAGTCGAGCTATAAAGGCCACCGCGCGTTCCACCGAGCCCTCTCAGGTTTATGAACCTACCCAGAAGAAGAAACAGGCAACTGTGGAAGACTCGAGCTTCGGTGCCCGCTTCGGCCGCCAGCCACTCATCAACATCCTCACCAAGTCCAATGGCAAGAAGGCTGCTGCACGCGTTGAGATTGCTGACCTAGCACGTGAGGCAATTGCCGACCCCGAGATGAGTCTTGGGCTTCTCAAACGACTCATCGCACTCTGTCTTCCCAGTATCAAAGCTGAGGACGGAACAGTGATCAAGATCGACCCCGCCATCCGCTTCATGGCTATCTTGAGTTTGCTCTCAGTATTCCTTGATATAATTCCGTGAGCAATGTTTTTCTCAGCCTCAAGCACCAATCTTATTCGTTTTGCTCTCGGCTTTACTAACCTTTTGTCTCGTCCTCATAAGTGGTTACCGGATCCGGGCCTTGGGTGAAGCCGAAAAGCAGGCTGCGGTAAGTCAGATGGTTGCCCGCCAGCGCGAATGGGAAGACGGTCTTGTGAGCGTCTACAAGCGATTTCTCGAGATTTGCGAAAAAGAGGTCGTCTCGGCTGGCGTGTTAGCGGCTGTTGGATTAAAATGCCTATGTAAGCTCTTGAGCGAGAAGACGTACTTTAACTTTTCTCAAAACATCATGGAGGTCATCGTACGAAAACTGGGTCGGAAGGAGTGGGATGAGCAGTCAGAAGCCTGTGTGAGTTGTCTAAGGGGTGTTTTGGAAAAGGACACGAGTGGTCTGGATAGTTTGCAGGTGGTGAGGCAAATGGGAAGGATCATCAAGTCGAGGGAATTTTCTGTCCACCCGGAGGTTCTCGCATGTCTGCTGTCGGTCCGACTTAAAGATGAGATCACGTCTGGAATCCGTGCCAGTACCGACAAGATTCACAAACCAGACGGACCCAAGTCATCCGATGGTGGTGGTAAATTACCCTGGAAAGACCGTAAAAAGGCTAAGACGAAACCGGTGGTGATGTCGAAGAAGGCAAAGAAGGCGATTAAGGATCGTATGGGGATCGAGAAGGAGATTCAAGAAGCCGAGGAGACAGTCCGAGTTGAGGAACGTGAACGGAACCAGACGGAGACCTTAAAGTTACTCTTTGCGCTTTACTTTCGAATCATCAAGCTCCCACATCGTTCTGTTCTCTTCCCTGCTGCGCTTGACGGTTTGGCCAAGTTTGCCCACCTCGTCAATATCGATTTCTTTCGGGACCTGATGAGTGTACTCAGACAACACATTGAGGGTGATTTCTTCTCAGTCACGCCCGATGACGAGGAGGAAGACCAGAACAGCGCTATCCACAATCTGACTCGACATCGGAGTCGAGAAGCACTTGGTGATAAACTTATCTGCATCCTTACCGCCTTTGAGCTTCTATCAGGTCAAGGTGAAGCCCTAAACGTCGACCTGACGGGCTTTATCAACGATCTATATGCGGTCCTGATCCCACTCGGTGCTCAACTCAATGTCGAGGACCCACCACTACACCATCAACACTCTCAGAAGCGATCAAAGCTTGACGTACTCCTTCGAGCTCTTCACCTCGCCCTCCTCCAGCCTCGGACTACTATTCCTCCTCTACGTGCTCAAGCGTTTACGAAACGGCTTCTTACGATCTCTCTCTCTCTACCGCCTAGTTCTGTGTTGAGAATCTTTGGATTCCTCACTAAACTGCTTCACCGTCAACCGGCTATCCAATCTCTCTTTGAACAAGACGAAGAGAAGAAAGGTGGTGGCGTATATCGGGCTGAGGTAGATGATGTGGGATTGTGTGATGCGCAGGGTGCAGTAGGATGGGAAGTGTGGGCTCTTGAGAAGCATTGGGATGAGAGAGTGAGGGATGGAGTTGAGAGTTTGTTAAAAAGTGTGAGAGACATATCGAGTTGATGGGTTGCTATGGTCAAGGAATTTTTTTTGGTTGGATCAAGTAGTGTGGAGATGTTATATGTAAAATTCGAGCTTGTGACGTGGAGTGGAAGAGATTGGGCATAACCAACTACACATGCGGTGTATATTGGTAAACATAAGTTGGTATGAAGATGGTTTACTTAATTGATGGGGCGTAATCGGTTTGAAAGCGCAAGTATAGTGTGTCAATCGTCTATAGGCATGGTAATAAAAATGACATTTAAAAAAAAAGAAATTGTCTGTTGCATTGAGTACATCTTCGAAAGTTTCAGTTGAAAAAAAAAGGGGAGGGGGGGGCATTGACGCAGCAGCAAACAAACGGTGAAGTATATTTGAGCACTGATTTGCTTAGAGGTTGAAGTTCTGCAAGATGTTTTAAAAAAAAAAAGTTATGAGAAAGAGTGTGAAAGGTGGTGATGATAAATGTGCTATAATGGTAACAAGGAAAGGATAAGCAAACCAGTCTTAAAAGTGGCTCTCAAGAGAAAAAGAAATGTAATACTGACTGTGAAATGCTTGATCAGTTATAAGACTTGTAGGCGTTAACAGGACCAGATTGAGTTCCGGCTTGTTATCCACCTGAAGAAAAGTTGACAGCATGTTCGAGGTCCTGTTCAATGCGTGCCTACATGCTTATACTCATCACTTCCGACGGTCTGTCTAGCTGAAGCATGGACTGAAGTGTCACCACTTTGGACTGTTGAAGCTGAAGCATCTGTCGGCCGATTCACACGTTGACCCGCCTGATCAGCACCCACTTCAACATGTGCCCCAGCTTGAACTCGTGCAGATTCGTTGGCCCCATGGACACCATCAACATACTTATGATCGCTTGCCTCGAAACCTGCTTCTTGAGGACCCAAATTGAATTGTTGATTTTGACCGTTGAGCAATGAAGGTTTTTCGGTTCCTTTAACCCCATTTGTAGCTCCGAATTCTGACCCTGCACGTTGACCAGCCTCATAATGGGCGCTTTCGGGGATTTGAACTCCACTATGAGCCTGTGAATCGGTTTTGACCTTGTTTGTTGAGTATCGGAGATGAACAGTTTGACTGATACCAGCTTCGAACCCTGCTTTACGACCTGCATCAAGGTGTTTGTTTCCACTAGAGATTGGAAAAGCAACTTTTCCGGTGTGGATTCTACCATGATGCGAAGAATGATGTCGAAGAGCAGTTTGAAATCCAGCGAGTTGGCCTAAAACAAAGTGACGCCTATGAGCAGCATCAATCCCTGAGAGTCGAGACGGATGTTGAGTAAGTCCGATTTGAAAACCAGCTCGGATACCTTGATTGAATTGAGCGTCCTCGGTGAAAAGGTTGGTGGGAGCGGTCATTTGAGAAGCAGATCCGGTTCGGATATGACTATTGAGGCCGGCCTTGAATCCAACAATTTGTCCGTCGACATAACTAGATCTTGTGGGAGTCATAGATCCTGTCGAAGTAGGACTGGTCTGCTCAGGGGTATAAGGTGGACCTGAGACGGAGGAAGTGGACGTTTGTTGATTGGTATACGGGTTGACGGATCGAGATTGAAAAGAAGTGGATCTTTTGGAAATAACATAAGCAATAGAAAATAGGTTAATGTGGTGCATGACTCTAAAAGTGACTTCAGAGGTGAGGTTTATGACTCTTACCTAGACATGGATTCAGAAACCAGAATCACTCGTCCATCGATCATGGTGGCTATTCAAAAAACATTTTTTTTATCAATATGCAGCCAAACACATTTGAGTCAATGAGGAATTCAGCTTACCGGTTAAGAATCCGGCAACGCCAACAGCAACATATGCGAAACGCATTTTGGATGTCTGAGGTTGAAAAAAAGAAAAGAAAATGGATTGAAAGCTAAGAAGGAAGTTGTAAAAGTGAATGAAAGAATTGAAATAGATAATTTAGTAAAGAAGAGATAGTGATGATGATGATGAAGTCTCAGAGGTGGTTGGAGTGAAGTAAGCCATAGACCTCTGCGAAGCTGATTATAAGCACAAATAAGTCATGGGTTGAGGTTTCTCTCTATCCCCTGCTTCACATTAAACCTCTTTAGATTGGACTGACTTCATCAGCTACCACTTTACCTCGAGACTCCACCTCACCCAAAATCAAAGTTTTGACCAGCCTAGTTCGAAAGAGTCTCTCTGGATTCATACGTGTCTTTTTGATTGACAACATACCCGTGATCACCTCAACATGAAAAAACTGGTAAAGTAATAAAGCAAGCCAGTCAGATATGAAGTTCTCAAGTGCTCCTCAATTTTCAGAAAGGGTACTCTGAGTCCTGACCGTACTCATTCATTCATGAGATCCCATCGACGATTTGGATCGACCGGATTTGGGGTCTTGAGGCTGTACGTTTTAATCATGGGTGGGTGTCACTGGAAGCTGTGACTTGGTCCATATAAGAAAACTTGGCCTCTATACTCGAAATTGCTTTATCCGACCAACTGCCAGTTATTGAAACCCTTACCCAAGTGAAGAACGTCATCCAGCACTCTTGATTGTGTGGTTAGGTCCATCACATTCAACTGATAGGTTTGATTGAGATCCTTGTCAAAAAGTTACAGCTGGACCTAAAACAAGTCATCTTCATAACTCAGATCAATTTATTTTTTTGATATCACATGATGGAATGTCAAAGCTGACCAGAGAATAAGGTGAAACAAATTTTATCATATCTGAGAAACACTCATTATAGCTGCTTGAGATCATCTGTTTTTTTTTTTTTCTTTGAAAGGAGTTTGAGATATTATATTATGTCTCCTTTTTTGCTTTGTTTCTCCCCCCCCCNCCTATTCGGGCCTGGAGGGCGCGCCCACGACCACGACCACGCCCTGCGCTACCCGGGTCACGCCTATCGCGCCACGCCCGCCGCAAGGTCCTTCGTCTCGCGTCTCTCTCAATGCTTCCACACACGTCTGCCTCTTTCCGGTACCAATTTATAAAGACCTCCACGACCTCCCGCGGCCTCAAGGGCTAGGTCCAGAGTGGTTGATATCCACGGCAACATACGAGGCTTGATTTGAAACCCAGGAGAAGAATCACCTTTGTGTACTACTGTACCTTTTGTCGTCGGCCTTGACAAGTGACCGGACTGCGCTTGGATTTGTCATTCCTTCCTGCGTCCGCACGGCTACCTAAAGCTCTCTTTTCGCTCTTGACTCCTTTAACAACGTTCTCACCGTTTTACAATTTGACCTCTGAAGGTATAGCAGGCCCGATTGCCTTCGAATTAAACCCAGCTGCACGACGCGGCAGACGAAACTGGGTTCCAGATACTGAGCGGTACGTCCAGTCAGCCCGGAGTTTTACCCGGGCTTGCAGGTACTCGCCACTCGGGTTCTCATCGGATCTCCATCTGATGCCAGTGGTCGTGATCAAACTTTCAGACAAGAAAAAGCCATACCATTGGTTCGATGGACGATGCCCTCCTTCGGCTTTCTTCTACTGCGGTGGCGGACCGAAACAAAGGAATCGCAGCATTACGCGACTTGCTCTCGAACTCCTCCAATTTCAAAAAGTACGGCGATTCAACATGGGCGCGCGTCATCCGCCAACTCTTCGAGGCAGCAGAAGTCGAAAAAGAGGCTTTTGCCAAACCATCAAAGACAACGAAGAGCACGCCGCTCAAACCAGCGGCTTTGAACCGTTTCGATCAAGTGGTCGGCCTGATACGAACATGTGTCACACAACACAAATCGGCTTTGGGGCTCAAGGTCTTGAAATTGTTGATGACTCGGACGATCGAGCTTATCGTCACTACATCTCAACACGAAGACTTCCAATCGATTACTCTAGATTGCATCCGTATCCTGCGCGACTTTTTCGCTCACTCCTTCCATTTCACCCATTTGGATCAATCAAAATGTTCGGCGTTGATTGCTTTATCTTTCGCCCTGTTACTGGGCAAGAGGATACCTGATGGCTTGGTGCCTAATTCTGAGTTTTCTGATGACGAGGCTGGAATTGAGTTGCGGCCAGTTGGGCCCCTATTTAATGAGTGTGCTCAGCTGTTGTCAATCATACTGAAGTTTCCAACCAACCTTTGCATAACGCACTCGAAGACTCTCCTGTATCACTTCAAGCGCATCTTTCAAACATACTCGAAGGATTCGAATTCGCATTTTCATTTGATATCCGGACTGTGTACTATCTTGGAAGAATTACATTGTAACAAGATATTCGATTTGGCTCAGTTTGCCCCAGAGTTGGGCAACTGCTTGATGAGCTACTGGCCTACAAAGTCTTTCGAGTGTAAAGAGCTTATTATCATGTCATTGACCTATCTGTTTCCATCAATCCTTCACGCCATCAACATTACTCGTTCAGATAGCCCGGAAGATCCATCTCGAATGGCGGAAGCGCTGGTCAAGAACATCTTTCACACCATCTCAAACGAAACCGACCGCGTAGAATTGATTTCGCTGATTCGACTCCGTTTGATGGAACCAACAGACCACATCAAATCATTGGTGCTTAGCACAAAGGCGTGGTCATGGGGTACCTTCGATCCCTCCGACACGACAAACCAACGTCATCAAGTCACCACTTGGGTTTCGCTAAAATTGGGGGCAATCGCGTTGAACAGTGTCATTGACCTATCTGATAGATTTTGTGCGAGAGATCTGATGATTTCTCCAAGGAAAAGACGAAAGGTAGGTGGATATATTTGAGGATTCATGATAGCCTTCATTGACAATTACCTCAACTTCTTCTGCCTCTTTCAGGTAGAAAATGACTTGGAAGTGTTCCTTCGGGGTATGAAGCCGGGACATCCGCCTGTACTCGTTGTTCGTAGACTGCAGCTCGCGATATTTTCAATAGAATCAAATTGGACAACCATCAGTGCAGAGGCGAAAGTACAAATCACTCGCTCCGTTATAGAATTGCTCAATTCCGAAGATGCGTCTATCCTGGAATGGACTTTCCTCTGTATCAGTAACCTCGCTTACGTGAGTTGAATTTGAGCCGTTGTCTCGATAGCCTTTTTCTATGGTCTAATTCAAAGTTCTGTTCGATCTGCAGGTGCACAAGGTAACCAACCGCTCTGGCACCTCTTCATCACGCCAAACAGTTCAGTATACCGTACCAACGCCTGATGAATGGCTTGAGATGTGGCTGTGCGCCATCAGAAGGACGTCTACACCTCAATGTACTCGGGCGGCGAGTTACGCAGCCTTATCAATTCTGAAAAACGAACTGATTCCCACTCACCTAGCGTTCGACGGAATCAAAAGATTTCTAAGTGATCTTTGCATTCAAGGGCCAAATATTCCATATGACTCAGTTTGTTGGCTAGTCTCGAAGTGTTTGTCGCTGACAGCTGAAGACTTGATGATGTCTAATTTGGGTTTCGAGGAGAAGGTCTTCATCTGGTTATCCAAAACATGGCCTGAAGTAAATCTTGAGAGCAGTTCGGGCAGCAAGAGAATCAAGAGGAATGTCTCGACTGGCTTTGACCCAGAGTCAGCAAGTGCTCTCTTACTATCCCTGACCAATCTGAAAGCTTTACCTCGGCTGGGACATTCTCGAATCCCTCCTAATTGTCCACTTGTCGAATTCCTCATCAACCGAGATTCAACTCGCTTAATACGAGACTTGGTTGTTAGTCGGGAAGTCGTTAGCTCCAATCAAACCACGCAAAGCACATCCTCAACAGACAAATTTTCGTCTTCGTTAGCACACCGTGATCTACGTCCTGGATCAGAAATCCAAAACAGAATATCTGCTTTACTGGCCAAGTCTATCACCGCTCTGATCGATCAACTGGTTGGCGCGGACTCTCAAGAGCTTAGTCCAGCCTCTTCGTCTGTTGTTAACGTGAAGGCAGCAATTGATAACATGATTGTAGGCATGTTGTTCGAGAGCTCTCGGCGTTCTTCCGGTGTCAGGCCTCATCGCGAAACCTTGAAGGCTTCCGAGAGATTGTTTGGTATTTTGAATCGAATACTCGAGGCTCATACCTGGACAGCCAGCCAATTGGCAACCTTAATATCATGCTTCGAACCTATCTTACATCCTGCACCAGGAAACATCGCGCGGTATCCTAGCCGTACTCTTTCTTCACCTGGTTTGGGCTCAGGACTCTCTCGGAGCAAGCTTCTGGACCCAGAAATTATTGGGCCGAGGCATTTGGATCTGATACCAAAACGGCTCATGTCATTTACCACCTGTCGAAATGTTGTCGCTGGCGTCTGGACAATCTCTTCCGGCGTCCAAGCCGAACTTAACAACTTTACCGAAATATGTGAACGGCTATTGAATTCCATCGACTCGGCCTCAAATGAGGTTGAAGTTAATCCCTCCAGCACCCAGGGAGGTGAAAATGTAGTCGACTTTCACAACGATGATGATTTTGAGATGGAATCTGAAAGTCATGACGTTCGGGAAAGCTCATATCCCAACAGCGTGGCTGGTCGAGGAAAGCGTCGAATCAAGATTGAACTGGGGGGCGCGGGAAACAAGAGATTGGCGATTTTAGTTGCCGATGTGTGTATCCGCGTACTCCTGACCCGCGTCGGTATAGCTTCTTATGACAGCTCTCTCAAAGCGATAGACGTGCCCGATATCGCTGGCATTCTCATAAATGGCACTGGTGCATCAATCGGACTAATTGGCGTTCCTGTCTTTGACTACATCGATGCCGGCCTGATCAAGCTATCAGAAATCGAATCCGATGAACTGATACAACATGTAGGGAACAACTTTCTTGCAACCTATGAATACTCGCACAATCCATCTGTTCAACTGTTTGCAATCCGACTCTTGCGCGCGAGTTTGATTCATTGGGCTACAGTTGATGAAAATAGTGAATCGAAGATAGAATATCATGCTTGGTCACTGTGTGGGCATTTTATTGGCCTCCTATTTAGGAACTCTATGCACCCGGACGTTCGAATTGAGCTAGCACTCTTACTTGATGCCTACTTGGAAGTGCTACCTTCATGCACCGAAAACTGGACCGTAAACTTGACCCCGAATCTTCCAGTGAACTTTCAGAACGATCCGAGGTCACCTGTCGACATACTTATAGAGCTTCTCCAGGACCAGAACATTAGAGTTCGACATATTGCTGCGTTCCTTGTTCCCCATGCCTTTGAGTTGCTACATTATGAAAATTTGGCAACTACGCATTATTGGTCACGAGTGTTTAGGCTTCCCCGGTCAACTGAGTATGAGTCGTTGGCAACAGATTTGCTCTTCTTAGTCAACACATTGCTAGTAAGCGCTGAATTGCGTCCACGAGCATACGAAATGTTGATTCGTGGTCTTAGCATGCCACAAGATACACCAGAACAGATGCTGTATCATGGGCTTCTTCTCGAGCTGTTGGAAAGTGCATCCCACCAACTCGGCTTTGAGGAGCTCCATGAGATGTATGCGATGTATGCTGCTCATATCGCTGCGGACCGCCATAATCGACATGAAGAACCACTGCGAATACAACAGAACTTTTTTGGAAAAAATGTTAATAATCTAACCAAACTCGAAGTCGCTCGCTCGCATCTCCTAGCTGTTGGACACCTGTTCTTTCTCAACGACCAGGTACCTGCGTTTCAATCGTGTGCCCAACGTGCCGACATGGAATCCCATATCGCACTAGGCCTATGTTTCCCCCGTGTTGCTGGAGAACTCATCGCACGTGCGTTCAAGAGCCACCCACCTGGCAGCGCAGATGGACTCGTCGAAAACAGTTTCTTGCAAACACTCAAGCTTGCCATTACACAGTGTAAACTGGACGTAGAAATCATGAGTCTTGAGAGAGACCGGGTTGTTACTCATCTGATTTTATCCGTGGACGCCACCGGTGCCGATCCCAGCGAGATTGCCGCTGCACTGAGCAACGAGCATCGCGTTCAGAGCATCTATAAGACTTTTGTGTCGAAGATGGATACATTCTACATTACGCAGCCGCCTTTGCCATGCTACCCTGCCACAACAACTATAGCGGCCATCAAATGGGTCGACAAAAAGTATTCCATATTTCAAAACCCTGCTTCAGTGTATAGCGTCATCAGTAATATCTTCTCAGCAATTTCTAACTCGCCATTTGTCAACGATCATCTTCGATTCGTGCATGCACTAGCAATGTGCATTGCATTATCTTATACATTAGTTTCACAGTCTGGTCCCATCCTCACTTTGCTCCTGCAAGGAATTCAGCCACTTTTTTCGGAAGAATCTACATTCTTGCCTGTCTGTGGACTTGCAAAGTGGATCATTCTGAAAATCTTTCCACTCGAACGCTCACCGAATGCTCCAAATGAGACTGAAGATCCCGACGAACATCAGCGAGATTTAATCCTTTCAACCCTCGAGAGCATTTTACTCGTCGCGAAATCAACGACTACCAAGGAGCAAAATCTTATTTGCGCGCACAATTTCCGTAGCTGGCTACTTGATCACTTAAACAAGGACGATCAGACCAAAAGTGAATTGGAAAAAGCTGTACAGCTATACTGGCCAGACGACTTGGTCCTTCAGCCTCAATCAAAGGCTACCAAAGATTTATTGAGCAAACAACGTCTAGGTGGTCCTTCATCTCTCAGACTCATAAAACACTTTGTGTCATCCGGTCTACCCGAAAATCAAATCGAGGCCGGAAAACTCCTTTACAGTCTACTCATCTCTGCCCGCCATTCCTTTCCCGAACCTTCGTTGAACGTTGCTCAATCATACCTCCACCTGCTTTCAAAGAATTCGGGAATATTGACTCTGCCTCGTTTGGGACATCACAATCCTTGGGAGAAATCCTTGCCGAGCACTCCGCGATCGTGGAAGAGCGAGCCTGAGATCATCCAAGATATCATCGCACTTGCTATTTCACATCTGGGCACACGAGACCCCCGCATTTTATCGCGTTTGACCGAATTCATCCGGCGCGCGAGCGCGTGTGAAGATATCCCTGATTTTAGCTCAAATCATTACCAGATCTCCTCGTCGATTCTTCAAAAGACGAGGCTCGTTATGGATACATCGCTCCGTCGCAGCTACGACTTGTATCAGTCTCCTTCGGCCTCTTTGTCTTTGGAGTTTTCCTCACTTCTTGCAGTATCTGATCGAGCATCAGATTGGATTTTGAGTTTTTTGAAGATATTGATATTTGATCGATTACGTCATCGGTCGTTTTTTGCTCAGCTGTTTCCCGTTCTCGAGCTTGATGAAGGAATCGCTTCAGAGGTCTTACCCAGAGTTGTACATGCCTATCTTTTGCGCGGTTTGATCACGAAGAAGACATCTTACAAGAAAGACTTGTCAAATCACATCTGCGCCCTTCTCCAATCTTCCTCAACGGGAGATGCGGTAGTGCAGCAGATCCTGGCTCTCGTCACCAATCTGCGCTCGCATTCACCACCCGGCAACGATCCACTAGGGTGCGATAAATGGCTGAACATACCTTGGTTGACATTAGTTAAGCACGCGACCGCCTTAGGAATGCCTGCCTCGGGATTCATGTTTTTAGAAATTGGACGCGAGCAAGGCCAGATATCTGATCTCAAGATGGACTCAGATAAAGAAATGCAAGAAGTAGTCCATCGACTTTACTCTTCATCAATAGAGCCTGACGCTTTCTACAGTATCCCTCCGCGCGATTCTTCCGAGTGGTTGCTTGAGCAGTATTATCACGAAGGACAGTGGGAATCCGCGTTTGGGATCGGTGGAGCCATGTTACAAGGAGCGACCTCAGATGATTCACACCGCTACAAAACCTTGGCCACAATTTCTCAGTCGCAATCTAGTTGTGGATTAGATCGACTTGCGCATCACATTTTTAAGGGAGAATCCTCAAAACAGACCGCAGAAAGAGCTCAAGACCTCTTAGGCAGACGGTGTGATACCCTTCCCTTCGAGTTGGCTTGGCGTGCGTCGGCGTGGGATCTTCCACAATCGGACCAGCTCAACATGGACTCTTCAACGCGGCTCTATGGAGCTCTGAAAGCAATCAATCGTCAAAGAGATGTGGGACTTCAAACTGATATTGTGAACTCTTGTATAATCGGTCAGTTCAAGGACTTAGTCCATCATACGCTCACACAATCTCAGCCCGATACGTCAATTATTGCTACAGCCTTGGCACTCAACGATGTGGCTTCATGGCTCAAGAGCGACAGCCTGACGGAAAAACTAGATTCCATACAGATGCTCGTCGATCTACCCCAAACTTGCGAGTAAGTTTGTTTTCTGTGAATAGATTGGACCGTAAAGTTCAAGTTCTGTTGCTGTTTTTTTTTTTCAAGTTATGATGTACTCGAACGAGTATCCGCCGTTCGAAGATGTTTACTCGATGCTGAGATGAATAAGCAGGCCCAAGGTGCGATTGGTGATGAGCCGACCGCGGTGTTTCATCTCGCACAACAAATTGGACAGCGTATTCGGATCAAAACTAGCCAAGAAGCGCGGCGCGCCGGCCGCATTCAAAATGCTCTCAATATTATCGCGCCTTCAATAATTTCGGGGAGCGATGGAATGAAGCAGATCAGCTTGGAGACTAGAGCGGAATTTGCCGAAGTTTTATGGATGAAAGGTAATCGTGCCATGGCTTTACATACCTTGAATCAAGTAAAGGACCAGCAGCGACCTTCGGCAGAGGCCTTCATTCAACTCGCTCGCCTAGTGAGTCGTTCTGTAAGGTTTTATAATCCATAGCTGTCAATTGATTATCCCCTCAATTCACCAGGGTCATCGGCTTGGGACGGAAAGGGTACATAAACCCGCCGAAATAATTGATGTCTATTTTGAAAAAGCCATTCAATCAGTCGACAAACACACCGACCCTTCCGCGTTTGGTCACGTCTCATTCACCTATGCGACATACGCCGATCAGCAGTATCGCGAAATTCTCGCTTCAGGCGAAGCTCTCAAGTCAAGCGAGCCACATCAACCCATTGCGATCGATGCCACTCAAAGGATTCTCACCGCGGAGGAACGTCTAGCACTCGAGTGGAAAAATCACACCTACAAAGAAGATATTGAACGGCTGGCAACCTACAATCAGATGAGAGATCGGTATCTGCGAGAAGCCTTGCGAATGTATCTCAATTCGCTGGCATATGGGGATCAGTATGATGAGGTGGTGTTTCGATTTGTTTCTCTTTGGTTCGATCAGTCAACCAATAAAAATGTGAACACCTTGCTCATGGATGAGATATGTAACGTGCCCACATACAAATTTGTTCGAGTTGTCAATCAATTATCGACTCGACTTAGCCAAGACAAAAGCTCAAACTTCCAGGATGTCCTGACCCAGCTGCTCATCCGGATGTGTAATGATCACCCTTTCCATTGTCTACCACCGATTCTCTTGTTACGGCGTGGGATCTCGTTGGAGTTGGAGCCAGGCAGTACCCGATCACGATGTTCATCTCAAGTCGTTCGAACTAACCTGAATCCGGCCCAACTTGCTCGTGCTCAAGCTGCCGATACCGTTGTAGTCGATGTCCGTAAAATTCCGAATCGGAGTGCGACTGTTCAAAACATGACAACTGTACATGAAGCTTACACAGAGTGGGCAATGTACATTGCGAGACAAGACAGGACCAAGTTGCCATCCGGCACTCGTGCGACGATACCCCCGGGAATCAAATTGATTGGCCTCAAAGATCTTGCGGTGCCAGTGGCGACTAATGATCTTCCAATTGATAAAACTTGCAAATATGACCCAAGCACCATGGTATGTATTTCAGGCTACATGTCCAAATACAGAATTGCGACGGGACTTTCAAGGCCCAAGATCACCGATTGTCGAGGAACCGATGGGCGCCTCTACAAACAATTAGTGAGTTGATCAAAGGCGCGTTTCAAGAATTTTTGAATAGCGTTCTCAAGTTTTGTTGTTTATATCTGATCTCGCGCAACCATATCAAAGTTCAAAGGCCGTGACGATGTCCGGCAGGATGCTGTTATGGAGCAAGTCTTTGAACTTGTCAATGAAGTCTTGAAGCGCGATCAAGAATGTAGAAAGAGACGCTTGAATCTCCGACCGTACAAAGTCATACCTCTGACACCCGAAGCCGGAGTGATCGAGTTTGTAAGCAATACGACTGCACTTCAAGAAGTACTGTCCAAACTGCACGCTCGGTCAGTGTCACAGATCTATTGAGAGCTTCGTCTCAAGTGTATTGATGTAAATGGTATTAAAAAATCGGTCGGAATCTAGCTACAATGAGCCAGAAGACTGGGACATTGCTCGAATTCGTCGTCATTTGCAAAAAGGTGGTAAAAAGTTGACCGCCGCTGAAAACATCGCACTATACAAGGATTTAATGTCTCATGTGCGCCCGGCCATGCGGTTTTGGTTCATGGAATCTCAGAAATGTCCCAAGAAATGGTACGAGATGCGTCTCAACTACACACGGTCAACCGCTACCACGTCAATTGTGGGACATATCCTGGGTTTAGGAGATCGGCACCTGTCCAATATCCTCCTGGACAAGGAAACAGGGGATATGGTTCAGATTGATTTAGGAATTGCCTTCGATGCTGTGAGTTTCTAATGTGTTATCAAACTCATCAACTCTCACTTCGCTGGAGCCCTCCTTAGAAATTGTAATAATTCATCTACAGGGTCGATATTTACCGATACCGGAAAAGGTACCCTTTCGCCTGACGCCAGATGTTGTTGACGGCTTTGGGATCGCCAAAACAGAAGGAGTTTTTAGGAGATGCTGCGAGCATACACTACGAGTTCTAAGAGAACACAAGAATCTGGTGTTGACCATCATTGATGTTTTGAAACATGATCCGCTACAGAAATGGTGAAGCTTTCATACAGTCTGTCAAGTCCAATGTCTGATGAACTAAATCGCTGGTCTCAATTTACGCTAGGATACTTACTGAAGAGAAAGCAAGGAGACTTCAACAGCTTCCCGCACCTGACGTAGATGAACCTATCGCTTCCCCTCGGGCTGATAAAGAGGAGAGACTTGATGATAGTAAAGAGAATATTTCTGAACATGCTTCCCGCGCATTAGCGGCGGTGGAAAGAAAATTGTCACCGGAGTTAAGTGTCCAAACGATGGTCAGTCAATTAATAATGGACGCCACAAGTGTAGAACATTTGGGAACAATCTTTTTAGGTGAGCACTCTTCTTGTCAAGTTTACCCTGATATATTGTAAGGTACCTGTCTAAATTTTTTTTTTCTTTTTCGGAATTAATCTATACGTGATCATGTACATTTGACGAAAACTAGGCTGGTCACCGTGTGAGTAGCTTACAAAGCTCACTATTTCATATCTATCTTGTGAACTAAACTGATTTTCATCGTTGGTCCTTTTTTCACTCCTTTCTAAATGTGATTTTACTTACCATCCAAACTACCAGATTATTAAGTATCACCCATGTGTTAATCCTAAATTTTTGTAAATCTTGGTTTGCTGTTTTTCTAGCTATGTCATCAATATATTGCCGCCCGCTCACTTCAATGTTGAAAAACTTGGTTATGTCAAGTTAATCGTACATCACTGCAGGGTACTCAAAGTTTTTCCTCATCTCAACTAGCCATTGATTGGCTATTGCTCGAGCTTGCTTGCTGATTTACTCTCAGGTGTTGAGTGCAGCACCGGCCTCCACGAAGAGACCTGCCAGCGCCGCCTGCAAAAGATCCCCCCACCTGATGTGCACCCAGTTTGCCCAGGTTTGCCCCCACCAAAGGGTCCTGTATACAAATGGGTTGGGAATGGGATTGAGAAAAAAAGCACCTGATTATAAGAAGGAGCATTTATAAATGAAACTATAGAATCATGAGCCCCATATTTGATAGAAGCATTTGACAGGAGCCAACGCAAGCTTGTTTGCGGAGGATAAGCGACAGGCCCGTGAGAGCTCTGGACAGCTCCTACCCTCTTGACCTAATTTTCTTGAGCTTTTACTTTTCAAGCGGTCTCATAAACTTGCAGAGTGGATGATGCACTTTTGAGTGAAAAAAAACTTTCTGACTTGATAATATAGGGCTCATGAAAGATTTGACTCAGATTTGTTCAGCTATGAATTTGAACAACGAAATAAACGCAACACAACACAAGATGTGGGTGGGACAAAATAAAAAGAAAGGCAATTCATTGATTTTTTTTTTCAAAGAAGAAAAGAAACAAAATATCTAAGGTAGAGGGTTGTGTGTGAGAGAGGAAAAGGCTCTCATCGTTGATTACCACCGGTGTGAGTGGTCATATCGGCCCAACCCCATTTCAATCTAGGCTTTTCACCTGGGTACTCATGAAGCACAGAGAGTTTGGGGTGAGGCGCATCAGGTTCACCATGGTAGTCGATTTGGTAGGCTGTTCGATAATCGCGATGATAGGTTAGCTAGTGAAGGGTTTTAATATGTTTGTTTTGTGCAAAAGACTTACCACAGCCACACTCGTGACATCGACGAGGACGCGAGTCTGAGACTTTCATGTAAATGGTATCATGAGAGTCAACTGGGTATCCAGTACAACCAACGATTCGAGTTCTCTCCTATGATTTATATGTATTTCCGCCCGAAAAAAAAAAAAAAAAGTTCAAAGATGAGTAAGAGTTTGAGTAATACGTTAACATAATGAGTTATTTAGAGAATTTAGACACAAACCAAAGAAAAAACTTTAACGGGGTTAGTGAGGGTACCCATGTGAGGGACGGCTAGAGGTTTGTTATCAAAGGGCTCGTGACCTTCCATTCGGGCTAAGATCTCGTAACGTTCGATTCCGGTTGCTTGTTCGAGATCGGTGGGTACAGTACCAGGTTTAGCACCAGGACCTTGAATGATCGGAGGACGTGCTTCATGGTGATCTTGATAGTGAGAAATCGAATGAGCATATATAATTTGATCGATCGTAGAAAGGGTTGAAAGGCTTTTGACTGACCGTG
The DNA here is from genome assembly GCA_000500245.1 of Cronartium ribicola 11-2. Classification (NCBI taxonomy): domain Eukaryota; kingdom Fungi; phylum Basidiomycota; class Pucciniomycetes; order Pucciniales; family Coleosporiaceae; genus Cronartium; species Cronartium ribicola. The sequence goes on from KI574212.1 coordinate 33,395, forward strand.
GTGATCGGCTCCACATGCGATCGAGGAGGATGTGAAAAGTCTGGGGTTGGCTCGTAGGGAAGTGAGTGCACGGCCCGATTGGCGAGAGAGGAGAGCAGGAAGGGACATGTTGATGAAGGTGTGGTGTTGATGGTTGGTTGAGGTGGCCTCGTCTGTTCCCACGAGGAAGATGGTGATGAGGTATTATTGCTAGGTTGACCTTAATTTAAGTCCTGCCGGACTCGGGCATAGTAGGAGGACTTAGCTGTAATTTGAGGATTAAAGAGGTTTTAGACTCGACGGACCTAAGAGCATCTGCAGCCGTTGCACTATTACCCCATTTGTCAGGTGCTGAGTAACATGCGCACCTTTGCTCTCACCCTGCTTTTGCTGCTTGCACTTGAACATGTAGTGATCTGTCCTTCAGCCAATATGTACAGGAAAAGGTCTTGGGCTTGCAGTCTAGGACTGGTAGGGAGCCCAAAACAGGTTCTGGCATAAAAATTGGCACTGAGCCTTTTCAATTGCTAACCGAGCATAATGGGCAATAAAGGCAAAGAAGCCTTGATAAATCTAACACCAAACACTTGTAATCTGATACAAAACATCTACTGCAAGGTGGGGTGGTACAACTGAATTTAATGCGAAACTGTTCAACCACAGGACAGCGGGTGGGGGAAAAAAATATTTCAACATATGTATAGGCTACTGTTGAGAAGGGTTACTGAGAGAAATGAAGAAGTAGCAATTCAAACAAGGATGAGGGGAATGATCTCTGGCGAGTTCGAATTCAGGTAAGGAAAGGATGAAGAGCCGTGTAGAGGAAGAATATTTCTAGGCGGAGGACAGGTAGATATAGATGTTCCTGTGTTTTTTCTCTACGCATGTCTCAAATGCTCTGATTAAGAGTTTCAGTGCAGCTGGTGATATCAAGAGATTCTGTCTGAGAGGAGGAGCTAAGAAAGTTTTGGATATCTACACTAATTCTGGTCCACATTTCAGACTGGTCCTGACCTACTGCAGTCTGTAGAACCTCACTCTAATCCCATCAATCACTGGAGCTGTCTTTGAAGTTGTTTGTATATTACAATAGAACAATATGAGGACTGGAAAAATGTATGGATGTTTTTGCCACGATCCTTGTAACACTGAGTCAACAAAAAGCAAGTACATATTCATCCAAAGTCTGGGCAATGACTTTGAACTGTCAATTTGAGTATCATAGGTAATCATTGGACTACTACAATTAAGATTTTTATAAGGTGTAAGGATCACTGCTTCGTGATTTTTTTTGTACATAGAACAATCCAAATAAACACGTATTTAGCTTGAATTCCAATGTGTTACATTGGAAAAAGTGATGCATTGGCTTGTGGATTGTGTACTGAAATCATATGCAAGTTTTCAGCTTCCGTGTCAACTTTGATGAGGAAGTTGAACAAAACACTATATTAAAGACAAATGCACGCCTTGTTGACTGCAAGGTGAGTAAGGTGAGCTGAAATTTATCTACTTAGTTGATCTGAAGTTCTTCCTGTTGGAGTGTAGTTTCGTGCTTACATCCTCAGCATGCTTGTAGTGTGTTATGCTTGTAGTGTCTGCCTTTGTTTCTCTTTTCTCACCTGGGCAGCGACGTGGAGAAGAGGTTCATCATCGAACCTCTTCTCTTCTCTCTCTCCTCTGTATACGTGAATCTGTCTCATTCACGTATCACGTCGTCGTTGCCCCAGTGTCCAAGCCCCTGGTTGACCTCAACACTTCCTTGGGATGTCTTCAATCAGTAAGTTTTAATCTCTAAGTGATGGGCTATTGACAGTTAGCCAGAAATATTCGAGTTGAGACTCAAGGTTCTGATCAGTTGAAACCTTATAAAGAGTAGTGAAGACATAATTGGGAAACCATAATTTCCTCTACTATAACATGTAGAGAGGCTTTAGAAAAAAAGGCCTAGGCTAACTTTGAAAAGATATCAAATAATGCGGTCAGCTTAGTCAACCCAAGCCTGAAAGAGGTTGAAATGGAGATGGAAGAAAAAAAAGGTGACAAGATTCAAATGGCCCTCAAGTAGAAGGTCAAGGAAGGTGTTCAAGCCTTTGAATATTTATAGGTAACAGTTTTTATTATCATTTTGTTACACTTTTCTTGTACACTATAGACACATGACATTAGAACTCTGTATATCTCACTGATTCAAACCTAATTTATCCTCACTCATAGGTATACTGACAGACACCTCACACCTTGAAGAAATCTCCCTCATCAGTCTTTCCTTTTTGATTGATCAGGTGAGGTTTCTTCGTGGTGCTTAACCAAAACCTCCTGCTGTCTGTCAGTTTTTATATTTCAAAGAGAACATTCTAAGTTTGTGGTATAATAATCCGGTGAGGAAGGAAATCTAACTTACTCAAAAGCATAGCAACATTTATCTTTTTTTGACCACATTTAAAGGCTCCTCTTACTATCCAAGCTCTGGACCAAGTTGGACCAGTACCTTGTCAAACTGGGGCCCTAGGAGCAACCTTCTGACCTTTGACTATTGGCAACTTTTGCCTGGTCATCATACATAGTTCATTCAGGGAATAAGAAGTTGTGTTACCCTTGAGTTCTGACTCAGCCTGGAGTAAAGAAATATTGTGTTAGGATCTCAATAACTCCCTACAAACCTTGTTCATTAGTTGTCTTACTAAAGGTTATGAGACTTGGAGAGCACAGAGTGGCCTAAGCAAGCTACGGAGGACACAAAAGCAAGCAAGAGAAGTACCTGAGGGTACAAAAAGAACAGAGAAAAATAGAATGAGTGAGGAAACTGTTAAGTTATGGATCTTAAAAGATAATGTACAGACATCAAATCCTATGTGTTGGATTACTGTATCACAACAGAAACAACAAAAGTCACGACCCATTCTTTTATAGATGTACAACATTTTGTTCTCTTCGTAACACCACACCAGGATTGGCAGAAGGTAACTACGTCATTAGTGATGTCATCAGAAGACGTCATTGGTGATGAGTAAGGATAATGAGTAATGTAAAGTCGTTATCCTTCATAATCTTTGCTTAGTTGAGGTTTTGAAGTCCCATGTGATGTAAATTCTCAATGTTCATTAGATCAGATGACTTGTACACCCGTAAATTACAAGGATATGAATTATCAGGTGTCATCATTTCGGTTTCATTTTGATTCTCAATTACATATTCTTAACACATTCCTTACTTTCCACTTCTCCTAAGTACAGATAGTTTCTGTTGTAATAATATTCTACTTAACATGTAGATACACAGGTTTTCTTAATTTTCATTCTTGATACACAAATGTGAGATGTAAAGTTAAATGTCTAAAAAAATATGCTTATATTCAATTGGTATTTTAACTCTAGAAACTTGAGTGTGAGATGTAGAAGCTTACTTAATATTTTCATATTTTTGTATTCTTATATTTTCTATTTCATCACATGGCATAGCTAGTTTGTACTCCTTTTTTGCTTAGTGGTTGACACAAGTGGTACTCAAAGATCCCCTCACTAGTATCAATACATCATTTTTCAAAGAGGCGGGGGCTGAAGCCTTCTTCTTTTTTGACTTTGTGTGTAGACCATGTAGAGCCAACTATACAATCATGTGCTTTGAAGCCTTTGGGAACCCCCTGTTGATGATGTAAGCCATAAGTGGGGGATCCGGTCCGAAAGTGACTTGCACACTATGAGGTGAAGATCTGCTATACAAGAAAATGACCTGTACAACGCATTCAACACCCTGGAACCAGGTCAGATAGCCTAGTGGTATAAGGCAGCACACCTAGAACTATGTCTCAGCTGTACATTGAGGTCCCTAGTTTGAAGATGGCTCAGATCATATCTTTTCTATGTTCATAACTCCCTTAGTTGACACTAGCAAAAGTATGAATGGCAATGATCAGCTTGGAAAGTAGAATTTCAAGCAGTCAAAAGCAGCCCACTTGTTGTGGTGGTCGCAATAGCAATGTAGGTATGGTAGTTTTTGCACATGTTGGGTTTGCATGTAAGAGACCCTTCAAATATGAAGGGATAGAGGTTGGGGGGCTGGTAATTCACCAATTCCTCAACAAATCATCCTGATGAGCCATTTGGAGGACTCACAAATTCTCTTCAAGTAATGCACGGCTGCATTGGAGAACAATGCTCAACATTGTCTTTCCCAAATTGTAGTGAGATTGTAGTGCTTGAGCCTCAAGCAGGCCAATTGGAGACAGTCAGTTATTCTTTGGGATGTGTTTGTTGCCAAGAGCTTTGTCCACACAAGCCTGGTTCCATTCAAGCCTCAGCTCATGGTACTTGTGAGGGCGGGCAGGAAATCAGAACATTTGTTGTTGGATTGTCAGTTTTTTTTTCTCCCTCTGTGCTGGAGTCTTGAAATTCAGTATCTTTGGTTTGACCTGCACCACTCTCATATCCCTGCTCCTGGAATTGTGCATGTTTGTGACTTCGGAGCCCATCTTGAATTCAACCTGGCCGCCCCCGGGTCCATGGCTTCGCCCGGCTTGTTGAGAATGGTCAGATTCACTGCCTTCCAAGGAAGAAGAGAATTGCAGGCGGTTTATAGGGAAAGCTGCAGTTGAAAGGTATTAATGAGTTGAGTTGAAAGGTGGTGAGTTGGGTCGAAATCAGTTGAGTTGAAAGGTGATGAGTTGGGTTGAAAGATAGTGAGTTGAGTTGAATTGGGTAGAGTTGAGTCAAAATGAGTTGAGTTGAAAGGTTACTTTGAGATTAGGTCAAGCTTTGAAGAATGTCATAAAGGTGGTGAGGGTTCATTACTGTACGGTACCATGCAAAAACTATACATAATTTCTGTGATTGCCCACCAAAAACCCCAGAAACCTCATTTTTTTTGTGTCAAAGTGTATATATAAGCCTTGTTCAATCATGCAACTCTGGAATTTCAGTCTTCATGCCTTGTTTAAACTTTTTTTGTGGCCCATCAAGTCTGGTTTACTACAAGCTATGGCAAATAATTCAGCAAGATGCAGCTCTACCAGACCCAAGTGATTGGAGAGCAAGTTATTGTAGTAAAAGTTGATTGAGTGAGGCACGCCTGGTACTGGTTTTAAGGATTCATTTCAAGTGTTAAATGGTATTGGAGGATTTATTATACAAGGCCTGGTAAGCCAATCATAGAGAGACTTTGAAGAAGCTTATAATTTCTTGGCTTGGGGAGGATGCACGTCACCAAAAATTGTTCTCATATTTCTGGTTAAGGCTTCAACCCGAACCCGGCCCGGACAGGCCTTGGAGGGTGCTTTGGGCTAGAATGTTCCCGGGTAGGCAAGAGAGGGATGGGCATTTGGCTTTCAGGTCATTTTTTTGGTCATTTTTTGTTGCAATTTTGGAGGGTTTAAAGGCCCCCTGTGCCTTCAGATACGTTTTCGGGATAACCTCGGGGCTGCCCAGGGCCCGGCCAAGGGTCCCTTGGCTTAAGCTGGCGCGGCCTTGTATTTCTCGGGCCAGGGCCGGGTTGGGGCATTATTTCTGGTGTGTGCAAGGCAACTGAAACTCTTGAAGTTTTTCATCAAGCATATTACCCAATACAAGATATTGTAACACTTGTAGTGCGGCAACAAATGTTACATTTCAGGTGTTGGAAGACACAATCAATTATATTCCCAAGTCTACCATGCTCACTTTCTGGCAATGATTGTGAATTCAATGCTAAAAATTTCAAAGGGGTCCAGTTTTTGAAATAGTTTCTAATATGACCAGTTTTGAACTGTAGTAGTCTTGGCAACCAGCAAAGATGTCCTTGTGCACTGTATCACCTCTTTGCTGAACAGTCAAATTTGGGAATTTGATAGCTAAGTTTCACATTTTTTGTGGGCTTGAAAAGTGCTTTCTGGCACAGAAATCTTGTGTGAATGCCTGCACTGGCTTCCCAGCATTACACACACACAAACACCTTCAAATTTGTAAGTATGCTCAGATATGTAGGTAAATAAATCATGCAGTGCGGGTGGAAACGCAAAGTTACGTATAATGTTTGTATACAGAAACTGTACCGACTGAATCCTATTGAAAATTTCGTGGATTTGAAAAATCTAGGAGTTGGTTCCCCTTCAGGTGATCACACAAGATTGGCCGTCGCACGATGAGTCGAATAGTTGCTTACAAAACCTGTTCAGGTATTGGTTGAGATGGATGTGGTTGGATCGTAGGTGCGTGAGTACTTGATGTTTTTTGAGATCTGTGAGATTGTTTAGGTGAAGTTTCGGGTTTGGTACTTGTCCTAGGCGTTTGGTTTCTGTTTCGGTGAAAGAGGAGGCGTTTTTGGTGACCCATTCTCTGATGGCCGTGGGAACGGCCGAGTATATTTGAAGACAGATCAGGGACAGGTAGGAACGGGAAACTCATGAGACTTTGAAGGGTTGGAAAACATGAAGCGTAGTCTCCGTCACTTCAAAAGCACGGCCGCATCCTTCATCATCCGCGTCCTCCCTCCACTCGTCCACTTCCTCCCACCAGTTCAAGGTTATTGAATTTTATCTTCTCCTCTCTGTCATCCCTCGCTCATTCTTTCTTTTCCTCTCTCGTTCGCACATCAGAAGCCTTTCCACCAACAGAACATCAACCCCCCAGAACTAAACTCACCATGCCGTTCACTTGCGTACGTCCCTCATCCCCGGCTAGCAATTACACTATTCAATAACCACTGACCCTTTGATACTAGTCGGACATTTGCAAGATAGCCCTTGCCGTAGGCGCTTTTTACCTCATTTCCGGTATTTAGCCCAGCTTTCATTGATGATGGCTTAAACAATCCCCAGGTACTACTTCCCCCGCTCGGTGTCTTCCTCGAACGCGGATGTGGTGCCGATTTCTGTTGAGTGTCTTTAAACTGTTCTCTCTTTAAGCGAGTGGAAGACATGGCTGAAAAGAAGGGATGACTGATGATGTACTGTACTGTAATTTTTGTTTCAATAGTTATCAACATCCTTCTCACTATCCTCGGATATTTTCCCGGTATCATCCACGCGCTCTACATCATTCTGAAGTATTGATATCCTTGGTCTGCCGCATGCGCACACATCCATGAAAGCTATTTAACAAATGGTCATCATTAGCCAATTTATCAACTGCGCTCAATTTCAAAGCCCTTTTTGAAATCGTGTCTTGTGCCCTGTCTGTCACCCTTGGCCTGCGACTCTTTCCCGCCCTCACTGCTGCGTCTGCTGACCATGATGTACTCGATATTGGTCCGATTTTGTCGCTGTAACGCTCTCTGTTGTTGCCTGGGATGTTTGTGATCGTTCCCGCTGTCCTAACTCTCAACAGTTTGTTTTGAATAATCGGGTCAAGTTTATTCACGAAGAGCTCGGGAAGAGTGAAGTGGACCCAATTTTGAATCTTTTCCTACTTCTGACAATCTATAAATGAGTCGAGCCTACGCCAAAGAAGACAGTGTTTAAGTGGTAGATTCAGAGAAAACATTGACCAAAAAGGTGATAATGAACACGTTCTCTCCCCGTAATGCTGAACTGCGTGCAGTATCCAGGGGAACAGCATGGTTTACCAAAACGTTAGAATATGGGTGCGGCGCAAAACTTGCGCCGTTTGAATCCTTTTTCTATCCGAGATCACTTCTGTCCTGCACTAGCACACACTTTATATCTGATGCCCACAGGCACGACAAAGCCCTCAAAACCTACCCCAGATGACTAGATCCTATTCACTAAATGCCTATTTCGCACACTGAAGCGGATTTTTGACGCTAAAAGACCATATGAGAGAGGTGAAAGTGTTTTTGAAGATATCCGAAGATATCAACCAATGGTTTCTTTCTTTTACACGGAAGAATTTCCTCACAACGTTTATTGCATCCATCTACTGGTCACTGCAAACATAAATGATTTAACCAAATGGGTAAAAGTATTGCTGAGCATTGCTGAGCAAAAATTTATCATATGAAAATATCTGTTAGATGTTCACATGGGATAAAATTATGCTCAGTGATGTTCAGTCATTTTTTTACCCATTCCAAAATGATTACACTCATCTGGGTCCCTCGTTCATGTTTATAGTTATAAGGAAGCCGTCCGTTGAACAGCTCAAAGGTAATATGATCTGTTAGAAAGGAGGCTGCTCTGTCACCCCCCACCGACCATAAGCAGCCCGCCCAGCCCACCACGGCACATTTGCCAATAGTTCTGGCGCCCACTCGTCTGTGGAGCGTCTCCCTTCCAGCTGAGCATAGAACCAGTGGGTTCATCACGGCCCTTTGCGCGCTATCCGAATCTCAGATCTTAAATTCATGTTTTCTTATTTCTCTCCGACTTCCTCTCTTTCTATCCATTAACCCAGTTCAAGGAAGACCTATGCTTCACCTTTACCTTGTACGCGACTGAGTTATACTGTTTTGTCACTGGCAATAGTTGTTTTACCTTAGACGTCTTAAGTTTTACTTAAGACCGTGCCTTATGGTTCAATTAAACTGGTATTGCACGTAAACAACAAAGTTCATTGCATCCATTTTCTCCAGATCGAAGCATCCGCTACTAGTTATGAGCAAGTCTGCTGGTATGTGTATAAATTTTATAATAGTAGACTAGTGAATAGTGGTGACTTCGCCTGCCATAGTTTAGGGAATAGGGCAGAGTCTTTGTGTTCCAATACCCTGTAGTGACTTGGCAATTAAGTTGACCAGCATCCTTATGACCCATCAATCAAGAAATATCAGAAGGCCTAGTCCTACTTCTCAAGTGTCTATATCTTTCTCCCTGTTCTGGACAAACCGTTTGCTTGAAATATCTAGGAAAGGCCTAGGCTGTTTGTTTTACCCTTTCCACCGTTCTGTGCACTCCACCTCATTAAACAAGCCGGTCAAATAAAGCATCCTGATTTTCTACTATTCCATCTCACTTATACAACAACAGTAACAGGGACCATATAACTGGTCCCGCAAAGGAAAATCTCAAGCTTTCAAAATAACAATCACATTGTAAGTGTCTAGACTCCTTCACCATCTTTAGCAATACATGTATTTTAAAAAACAACACTAAGACAGCTATGCTACCCTACACTAGCCAGGACTTAGAGGCTAGTGTAGCTGCTGTCAGTTGATAGGATGGCTCCCATTGTGCTAGCGCACCTGGCCTCGCTACGCTATGCTACACGCTATCACAGCTAGGTTTTTGTCAGCCTAGATCTAAAACAGTTGGTGTAATAACCACGAAATTGGGATCTAGCTACTATGGCTGTTTTACCTAGCTCTTATAATAGTGGTTCAATGACCCTCTAAGGCTGGATTATTATAACAGCTAATTTGAAGTGAATATATTCACTGGCTGAAAACTAGGCCTTAT
>KI574231.1:936-14930 GCA_000500245.1 Cronartium ribicola 11-2
GCATCGCATCTGGGCCTGCTATGTGACATAGCATGCCTCTATGTGATGCAATTTTCTTGGTGGTGAGTAAACATTAAAAAACAGTAGAGGTTGTGGTCCCATACCTCCCAGTTTGATCCATTCCATTTAAGCATCTCTGTCTGATCTATTTTCACTATTTTTGAGAGCATTGCTATTCCACCTGACAACCTTTCCTTATTTGTCATTTCAGCCCTTCCTTGTTCCATGTTTGATTTGCCACCTAAGCTAATCAATATGTATTGTAATCTGTCTAATAATCTGTTCAGTCAGTTGATTTAATATGTCAACCACCGTATCATGTATCCTTGTTGATATTGTTTAAAGAAAAAGGAAAGGCCCAAGGCCAGAGAGTCGGGTCGGGAATTAAAGGAAATTAACAAGCACCTGCAGTTTGTCTTGGTGTGTTATCGTTTGAAGTCAAATGGCTCGACGACATTCTCAGGTTTGAGTCCAGATATTTAGAAGCATTCACAATGGAGGTTGTCGATTGCGGTCAAAGTAAGGATGCAATAAATGACTCTTCCTTTTCCTGTTCTCATGTGCGCAGGCTCATACCTCTTAGAGCAGGTATTAACACTGACAACACCAAACTTCCATTACACATGGGCAGCCATGATAATCGGTGAGCAGCATCCCTCCCTCAGCCCTAACCTCCCTACTAACATAACCCCAGACCCATATGCTCTAACAATATGAAGATACACAATTTGTATTGTATACACCAGAGTGAGACAAAAAGCATGTGCAGTGAACTGTCTGTTTTGATTCAGTTTCATGATGGTGGAAGATGGGCCTTTTGATTGACCTCAATGCTTTTTCAGTAAGGGAACTAATTGTGCATGTGATATATTAGGTGGAGTATGGTATCATAGGGTACGCTGCATTATGCAATTAATAGAAAAAGGTTGATATCTATGAAAAGCCCTACAGCTTATTCCAGAAACATTGCCTGGGCCCAATAAAGAAAAAATATTAGGTTGGAGATAAAACTTGGTTTTGGGCTGCAGAGCCCATTCAAATCTGGTTTACAGCCCACTGTTCAAAACCCATACCATTGATCATCCTTTGCTATCACCCTGCCTCAATCAAGGTTGATCAAGTTCTCAAGATGTTCCAAAGATTCTGGTTGTGAGTGTTGAGAAATGCAAAAGTGTCCAGTTTGGGTGGTTTTCAAGGTTCATTTGATTTGACCTTGATTCACCTCAATCAAGACCAATTGACCGTAATTGAACTTGGTCAACCTTGATTGGCCTTGAGTGGATTCAGTCAAGCTGGAATTGTTTTGATTGCCTTCAATCCGCCACAACTGGGCTTGACTAGGCTCGATCAGACTTGATGCTTAAAAATAGCATGCTAGGGTTGTGACCATTTTTCTTCAATCTGGTCGGACAATGTTTCTGGAACCAGCTGTATGTTCCACCATCATGGAACTGAGTCAACTTGAGCTTTTGCTAAAATAAAATAAAAAACCTTCTTCATGTGCTCTGTTTTCTTGAAAACAAGCTGAAAAGGCACAGATGAGCACTTGAGTGGCCTTTTGGTTGGGATGGACACTGGAAAGTGAGACTTAGTATTTGCCCTGATGTTTAATTGTATGCTTAGCTTCAAAATTGAGCAAGTTTTCCATGTGAACTAGGTTAATATACCAAAGGTATTGTTACTTCTTTTTATCTTGCAAACTGCATTTCATATCAAAGATTTGGTGTAGGAATGTTGGGCTATTAGGTGAAGCCCCTTTGAAACATATTTAACTGCAGTTTACCCAATCACAAAAAGTGTCAAAGCCACACCTTAATTGATAACATAGCACAAACACACATTTCATCAACTTTGACCAGTTCACTCACCATATGGGCAGTTCATTGAAAGGGTGAGTTTTCTCAAGGTGTTTTTATAGGTAATTGTTTCCCACTCACTTTTTCACACAGGGGGAAATAATTCAACACCCTCTAAATGCAACTGTAAAATTAATAAAAAAAATAGCTTCCTGTTGATCACCCAAAGATTCACTCAGTACCTCTCTCCTTTCCTTTGTCAAGTAGGCAAAGCCCATCAAATATTTTACATACTACTGTAAAATTGTCAAAACACAAAAACACTTGAAATCTGGTTGAAGTAGTGGGCTATAGCCTTCATTTTGGAATTTACCAATCCTAATGTCTCTTTCAAAACCAACACAATTGTGTACTCACTATTAGTAGAATGTGTCATGGGTTTAGTGAAGTGTTAAAAGTGTTCAAATGGATGAAGTGTGTAGTGGAAGCCTTCCCCTTTTGGGAAAAAGGCTTGTGTGTGTTGGTTGTGTAGTGTCCTGTAGTTTGTTGGTCAGTAGGGCATTGGACCATGTGGAATGTGAACTGTCTACTTCTACTTTGGGAAGTGAGGCAGCTGGGTAGACAGGGGATGGAATTCTCTTGTTGTACTCTTATACCTCTCTCTCTTTCCCCCACTTACTGATTATTTTCCTCACCAAAAAGAATCAGTAAGTTTGTTTCCTCCTCAATGTAACTTCTTTGCCTTTTACTTACCTCCTGTTTATCTTACATATATATTTCAGTTTACAATCTTTTTCTTATTGTCCATTTCCACTTAGGCCGTCCCTTGTGTCTCTTGCCAGGCTCTGTGCCCGCTAAGACTGTTGTTATGATACTGTAGCCCACAGGTCTGCACTTCCTCACATTCCTTACTGTGTCTATTTTGTTTTCTTACCTATTTTTCTGTGTCTGGTCAGGTCTGTACCAAGTTCTCATTTCACAGGCATACTTAGCCTTTAAATTTGTGTCCTGGCCTACTGCCCACAGGTGTGTAGTGTCATTACTGTGATTTCTCTCTTTCATTTCTCTTTGTTTTGTGTTGTTCCTGTTTGTCTGTGTGTGTGTCTTGAGTCTCTTCCACCTCACCGAAAAGAATCATTTACAATCTTTTTCTTATTGTCCATTTCCACTTAGGCCTGTCCCTTGTGTCTCATGCCAGGCTCTGTGCCCGCCAAGACTGTTGTTCTGATCCTGTAGCCCACAAGTCCATACCAAGTTCTCATTTCACAGGCATACTTAGCCTTTAAATTTGTGTCCTGACCTACTGTTCACAGGTCTGTCCCTTGTGTCTCATGCCAGGCTCTGCACCCGCCAAGACTGTTGTGCTGATCCTGTAGCTCACAGGTCTGTCCCTTGTGTCTTGTGCCAGGCTCTGCACCCGCCAATACTGTTGTTCTGATCCTGTAGCCCACAGGACTGTTTTCTTGTTTGTAGAATTCTACACTTAATTGTACTTGGTAGACTCCCCTAAGATATTAAAAAAGTATGGTCTAGGCCCAGTTTTCTTACATTTATCCATCATACCAAGAAACAACTTCAGTGACTGGTACAGAAGGGAAGTTTTGATTGAAATTGTTGCCAGCTGCATTAACACTTGAATTCTCACAAGGACCAAGCCACACTTGATCAGTCGGAGGTGTTTCCCAAGTGTTAATTGCATGAGTCAAGTTGTGCCTACATCTGGTGCAATCACTGGTTTTCGTTTTCACAAACAACCAAACTGCAAAAAGCAGATTTAATGGTGTGCATTTGTCTCAGTTGCTTGCATCCCTTACTTTTATTACACTTGACCTCCTATCAAATCCTGAGTAGAGAATTGGCTTAAATCAAGAGGTCCAAATGTGATTTCTCCTCAAATTACAATACCACCATCAATCCTTTATTCAACCTAAAAAATGTCAATAAAACCACCAGAATTCAGTAACAGGTTTTCATTGTTTACTATCTCTTTCATTTCTACAAGAAATTCTATAATACATGACTCTGCTTGATGTAAAAGTGACAGAATACCTAATCATAGAAAACTTTATTGATCAAGTTCTGTTAAATGTACATGTAGCACAAGTGGTTTGTGGGACATAGGGTTCTCAGATAAAGGTATGAGCAGTGGTGGGGGGAGGGGGGGTGAAACTCAAGATTGGACAAAACTTCCATGTGTGTATCTTCCTCAGCCATCTTCATAGGTATTGCAGGAAAACTTGGTAATTGCAGAAGTGGTTTAATGGGTTATTGACTGGTACCTATGAGGTGGGTGGCAAAAGGAAGGCAAGACCAAGGATACATGGGCACAAAAGGTGGAAATGCACACCATTGTGTTTGCATTGGATGCTATCCTGCAAGCTATTTTTGCAGGCAGAATGGGAGGTTTCCATCAAGGCAAATCATTCAAGACATGCAGAATACCTTGGCAGAAACTTTGGATTCTGGCTTTGAGAATACCTCACTGGAGATTATCTGAGGCAAATACAAGGACAATTATGTCAGGTCAAGAGAGCTGAGGTGAGGTCTTGGCAGCTTTTTTTTTTGGCTTTCTGGGAAATTGGTGTGAATGTCTGATATGGGTAGTGAGATGGGGAGCAAGTAGTTGACAGGATCAAGGGCAAGGGGCCACAGAGGGTGGTGAAAAGTTGTTTGAGGGTGGTAGGAAGAGTTGTTGACAGGGTCAAAGAGATGCTTGATTGGGCTGAGGTTAGTGATGTCTGGAGAGGAGTGAACCAGTTTGGGTGTCTGTTGAGGTGGTGATGTTTCTTGGGTGGATGAAGTGGGTCAAGTGAGTGAGGATGAAGTGAGGTGACTTGGAGTTACTGTCATCTGAACCTGATTTAGGGCCAAATATTGTAGGTGAGAAGAGATAAAAAGAGACAAACATATACCACTTCAAGTTGCTTAATCAATCATATGTATAGAAGCTTGTAAAAGGTAAATGTAGACATGTAAGTCATCATAGCATGCAACAAATTTGCATGTGGCAGACATGTCCAACTCAACATCAGATGCATAATTCCAATGCATTTATGTCTTTATCCAAGTTCCCCCTCCTTAGAAAAAGGTATAGCTCGGTCAGATGGATTTGTCCAATCATGGGATACAAACACAGATCTCAAAAAAAAAAATCCCAAATAATCCAAAGTCTGATTGTGGCTGTAGTTGAGCACTTGAGAATGTAAGACAAATTTCAGAGAATCTCTGCCACAGCTAAAATAGACTTGAGATTTTGTGAGAAAAATCCTGAGATCTAGGTTTGTATCCCACAAATGTTGAATTTGACACCTCCATACAACAATGTAACTATGTTGGAGGTGTAGCCTTCACACCAGCAATCCTGGAAGAGAGACACTTGTAGCTATTCCATGACCTTTTTGAGTGTGGGTGTCAGCAAGGGAATGCTAAAGGTGTGCATAAAACTCCTATGCCACATCTCCTTGATTGCAGAGGCATTATGGCTATAATGATGCCTGTCAGCCCTTGAGTAAAACAAGTATGCCATGAACTGACAAATAAAATAAACACATAAAATACAGACACCTGGATTCCAGTTTCAAGGTGCCACAAATCAAAGAATTATATTATAACTATTAATATAACCATAAGAAGGCAAGGCAACAAATATATATTTCCCAAATGGGTATGTGGAGCCCCTTCTTAGAAAGTACAACAGAATTTACCCTTAAAGGAGAAGACCCACTTTTTACATCATATACAAAAAGAGGGTGTCTTTTCTGGATTGGGCCCTAGCCAGTGAAACTAAATAAGTAGACCATGGAAGAAACCAAGGCCCAATTTAGAAGAGGGCTTGAGTTTCAAGGCCCTAGTTACATACCCAATCCCTACAGAACAAAGCAAGAAAAAGGGACTCAAAAAGTAATATAAATAGAGATCCACATCAGAGCCAAGAGAGAAGGACTCACTCAAATATTACATATGCCATTTTCAAGATCAGATTCTTAGAAACTTTCTCCAACTAAAAAACCCTTATTTTTAGATCTCTAGAAACAAGTGTTTAAGTTAGACTTGTGTATTCTTGTCCAAATACTTCCTCATATTCCTCTATTCTATCTTTCCCCTCACTTTTCACATTTAGGCTTGAGTTGATCTCAGCTCTCCCTTTTCCCTCTTCATAAAAGACTCCAGTCTTAAACCTTGGGATAAGTCAAGTACCAACTCATGAAACAGTCATGGGTCTGGAGCATACAACCCAGATACACTGTAGGACAGAGGGAGTGAAGGTGTGGAGGGGTTGGTGAGATGAAATGCTGGATGAAGAGAAATCCATCACACATCATGCTCCAGACATAAAGCGAAAAACAACAGAGATTTCACACACACGTTGGAAGCACAAATCCACATAGCTCACACAGGAGCTGTAGCTCAACACCAACAACTTCCCATCACTTGTATTCTATGAAGAAACCCACCAACAAGGTTCATACTCCACTTCCTAGCTAAAGCACCAACAACTTAGCTAAACCACCAGGCAAGACCACAAACTGGAAATAGAGTGTTCAAGTTATTAGTACTTGATCCAGAAACACACCTATAACATATAGAAAAGGTTGACAAAGTCTACTTACTCTCGTTTTACTTCTAGAGAGTAGATTTATCAAAATTCAAGAGGAATTGGATGTGTATCACCTGTGTCATACAGATCCTTTGGTGAAACACCAAAGAAAACTAATTACAGTATCCTCTGTCTTTTACCAATAAGATTGGTGCAGATTGGCAGCACGGTCCAGCCTGATCCCGTTGGCCCCTCAACCAAGTTCAACAAACTTTTTCACCTCCAGAAAAGCTTTCTGATCATCACAAACACCATTCCAAGGTGATACACATCCATCCAAATGAATTTGGGTCACTTCAAATTCACCCATTCTTGGCCAATAGAACTCCAGCTGAAGCAAGGCCCTAAGACTGGTCTTAATGGATCCACAGGTTGGACCAAGTCTTGATAAGTCACAAGGCGGAGATAGACTTACAAGAACTTGTCAGGGGTTCAAGGTGTGATTATAAATCACATTTTTTACTCAGTTTCTATCTTGATATAAAGACAGAAGCTGACAATGCCCTTGATAGTGATGTGTCAAAGGAATACAACACTGGTGAAACAACTAGCTGTTGTGATCTGTCTCATATCTCATTTTCACTCATCATTTGTCTGAATGTCTTTATTAACTCTAATCATCAACTTTTACCTGAGTTCAATGAGCCAGTCATGTGGAAGAGGCTACTACTCTTGAAAAGAAAATCATCAATTGAGAGGTGCAAACACTTAGAAACTCTTGCGCCAATTAAAAATCTGAAGAAACTTGTACAGTTCAACTGATAGTAATGGTGGACTCAATGAAGGAGGAGACAAGGTTCTCATGAAACAAAGAATTTCATTTCACTAATAAGAAAGTTCAATGTTGAGCATTTCTTTCTTATGATTATTCTAACATCAACTTTACTACCTTTCCCTACATGTGAAATTCCCCACATGCAAACAGATAAAATGTGTGCTACAGCTTTGGGATACATTTGATAATTTTTTTGGAATGAATTCTTGAAGTTTAAAATCTTGCTACAAACCAAGCCAAAACCACCTGACATATGAACTGGTAATCTTCACAGTGCTTCCTTGCTATCAAGCAGGGCTAAGGTATAAACTTACGTACCAACTCACATCAGAGCAATCTCTTCTTCAGAGAGAGTGATGCCAATGTAACAGGTCTTGATGAGAAGGTCAAGGGCACATGCAAGGTGTGTGAGCCAATCAGAAGTCCCACAGGGAGATTGCCAAGGTCCTGAAGAACCAACACATTTAGGTCATCATGAATGTGGACCACATCAGAGAGTGTACCGTACAAGGTTTTGAGAGTGCGCAGCCTTTTAAAACCCCACCTTATCCTACAATTCTTGATCACCCCAACAGCAGGTATATAGCTGATTACAGGGGCCATCCTAGATTTTCAAGTTAGAGCCAGTGACTATTGCTTGGGTCAAAAGCCACTTGTAGAACAACTAAAAGCGCCCAAGATTTCCCAGAAGAATAACTTTATCAAAAGTTTGGAAAAAACTATGATGGCCCCTGTAATCAGATCTATAGCTTTTGGCGTGATCAAGATTTCTAGGAAAAGGTGGGGTTTAAGAAGGCTGCACACTCTCAACAGATGTAATGACATATCAAGACACAGAACAGGAGCATAAGGGATACAAGCAACATAAGGCTAGCAAATTGAGATTGGTAAGATTATTGGATGGGGTTAAAAGTTGATTACAAACCATTCGAGATTTCTACACTAGCTGCTTTTGTTGATTCATCATTTACTTTAGATCATTCTGCAACAACTTGATCAGAAGTATTAACATTAGAAGTATTCACAGCTGATCCCGATTTTCCAGCTTCTTTCCCAGTCTCATCACGAATTCCTCCCTCGGTAAAAGATAGGATTCCGACCCGGTCTAAATCTTGAACGACTTTCTCCGCTTCCGATATGCTCATTTCGCCCAAGACCTTGTTGACTTTTTCAAGTTCGTGCGTCTTAAGAGCTTTTTGGAGCTTCTTTGGAAAACCACAAAACGTCTCCCACCTTTCATTTAAGAACTTGCGTACAGCTTCGATATCTACATCGGCTTCTGAGCCATCATCAGTCTGTATTTTAAGATCTTCAGGTGGTGGACCTTCGGGGATCTCGAAGGTGATTGAGGTAGTGGGGTTGGTAGCCACTAGTTGAATCTGCTCTTTTCCTTCTGTAGGCTCCTTTTGGCGCTCCTCTTTAATCGTTTTACACCGGCCTGCAATTCGCTCATAAGTCGTGTGAACATCCGTTATGAAGACTTCCATCGCTTTGGGTTCGCCAGAGCCGACCCTGTAAACAAAACCACACAGTTCCAGACCACCAACCGGAGATTGTCAGATCAATTCATGATATATACAGTAGCGGTTGAATCTAACACGAGATATGTCAATAGGATAAACGAAACCTACTTGCGAAAAAACAAGCTAACACCATCTTTGCCAAGTTTACGACAGTACTGTAGCAAAAGTCCTTGATGAACACAGTTCTTAGCATGTTCCTTGGCACCTCTCATTTCAGCTTCGAAAGCTTCGACAAGTAAGGCGTCGGTAGTGAGCTCGTCGAGATATAATGACGGGTCAGCTTGAATGGCAGCCAGCGAGCTCGGGTAATCAGATGCTTTGATCTTTGCAAATTTAAGAGCTGAAGGTGAAAGCTTTGGTAAGTCTTCATCGTCTGAAGAGTCTGTATCACTCTAGAAATTAACCGTCATCAGAAAAGAGACAGATGTGTGAAAATTGGGTGAAGGTAAAGAAAGAGAAGCAGAATTACTTCAGGAGTAGATGAATTCAGAGATGAGTCGATAGAATTTGGATTCAGGACTTCGATGTTCGTCTTCTTGGATTTTTTCTTGAGCTTGGAGGCCGGAGGCGGATGAGCAGTTTCATCAACTGCAGCCGATGGCGTCTTGTCAACGAACTACGAGTGGTATGGATTAGCATCTACGTGAAACGATGTTTTTATGGTGATAAGAATTTGGCACCTACAGAGACGTCAAACCCATCGTGAACATCCTCACTAGTAATGTGCTTCTTAGCTTCAGCCTCCTCTTTCTCCAATTCGACCTTTCGCTTTTCTTCGCGTTCTGAAAGACGAGTGTGATGAAAATGAATCTCTTTGAGTACAGCAGCGTCCTCATCCGAAACATTGGGTTTATCTTTCTCAATCTTTGATAAAATTTGAGTCAACAAGTTAAAGACCATTTGATCGATCCTTGGTTCCTTGTTTTCTTTTGGTGGTTCACTTGCACTCGTAGCGGAGAACTGACTTGCAGTCTTACGAATACCTTGTATTCCATCCGCTTCGGCCGTTTTGATCAAATCCTTCATTTCAATCAATAGTTTAGCATTAAGCTCGGCTTCGTGCTTGAGCGCTTCAATCTTCATCCTTCGCTCATCTCGCTGTTGATGAATCTGTCGTTGTTTCATTCGAATAAAGCTACGCTTGTCCACGCTGTTATACAAAAAGAATCACACTGTGAGTTCACGAAGGGGGGGGTTGACTGTTGATTGGGCACACTTTGGGTGAACTTCGATATCAGAATCATCGGACAGCTAGGAGATCAGAATTCACCCAACCAAGTCAGTTATGGGTTTGTTCACTAGCTTGTCCTTCATCATCCATCCTACTCACTTCAAGAGCGTCCCACTTGGAATAATTGAGAGGCATCTTCAAAGAATTGTTCTAGATCAACTGCAAAAGTATGATTGGATTTTGAGGTATAGGCTGAGCTTGATCGTGGTGGATTAAGAGGCTAATCGAAAGCTTTTCAGGTTGTGAACGGGGAGTCAAAGTGAAAGGAAAGTTCTTGACTAGTCTTGCCTTGATTTTTGAAAAACTTGAAACGTGGCTTGTGGTGGTGTTTGTGATCGATCGGACCCTAAGTCATTTCCAGAAATTTCCCGAATTTTCGGTATCCCGATTACAGCATTGCAGACCACGGGACCAGTTGGACCGTTTGGAAACCGTCGGTCGGTCCCGTCGGGCAACGGGTGTTTTGAACAGCAGACCGACCGTCCTCAGAAGGCACTCAAGGTGGACCGTTCTCAGACGGGAACAGTCTGTCGATATGGACACGAGGTGATCCGGTCTCCCGACTGATCCATCTCAAGATTCTTTCGAGGTGGTCTATTCACCCTGACCCTTTCAGGGGCCATCTTGGCTCCAGCGGAGCTCAGACCAGTCCAAATTGGATTTCCCATTCTTGACCAGCTCACAGGGCCTCAAAGAGGGCGCAGGCAGCTGATTGAGGCCACAGCAGGCTCAATCAAGATCACGGTAAATGACCAAAAACACAGTCTAGTTGCTTGAGTGGGATAGTCAATTGAGAAAACAAAAGAATACATGTTTATGAAGCTACAATTTTTTTTGGTATTTCGATATCACAGACAGAGGAACTCAAAATTCATAGAATTACAGATTGTACACTGGTAAGATTTGAGGAGAGTGAGTGAAGTAGGCAGATCCTGTACCATAAACAGGGGTCAGGAAAACAAATGAAATAATGTATACAAAAGACTATTCCCAATCAAATGCTGTCCCCACAAGACCAGCTGTAGGCATAAACACAAACATATTTCTGAAGGAGAACATTAGAATGGATGAGGAGGATATCAAAATGAGAATTGGGTCAAAAACAAGCAACTTATAAGGAAGGCATGTCTCATTTGCAACTCAGGGGTAATAAATTCTAATACATTCTACTTCATGACACCTGTTTTATGAGGAAACCTAATCACACATTTCATCAACTAAGATGTCTGCTAACTTGAGTTCAGCTGCCACATTTGAAGTTGAGATAAATGTATGTCATATTCTTGGTTTGTAAGTTTAGGTGATAGTCTGGCTAGGTTACAATATGATGCCATATGTTTATTCCTTTTTTTTTGAAAGATTTCCAAATGCATTGTCTGAATAAAGCATTATAGGTACATGTTGAATAGCTCTTCTATTAGCATTTGTCCGCCAAAAATTGATTAGAGGATTTGGACTCCACTTCCTGACCTTCATTACCCTCACAACAAGTTTTTTCTTCAGTCAGTCCAAATCCTTTTTGACCATTGAAATTCAATGATAAGATTGACTCACAAAGCAATTTTTTTTTTAATTTTTTTTTTCATGGCACTTTTTTCAAGTAAATATCATAATTTGCTTTTATCTTGTTGAATGATTCAAGAAATTCAGAAATTTTGATTGTTTGCAAATATATGGAGTTGATTGCTCTTTCCTGAGAAATCTTAATCTGAAACTTGTTGAATCTGTGATTCAATTTTATTGCAGGTCTGACACATTTTGCCCAAGTCTCATCCTTGGTACAATAAAAGCAACATATTACAACCTTTATTCCAGAATGAATCTCAACAAGCTCATAATATAAAAGTGACCATTATCTGCCTCAACCATTGGAACTCATAAGTCTGGCGCCAAGGTTTCTTACCACCTTTTTGATTGAGAGACTTGGTTGATGGGGCTTGATGTTGCTAGCTCAGGGATTTTGACAAGATGAGGACATACATATGGGTTTGCCAGCTCCTATTCAAAGAGCACAAGTCTCATATCAGATGTTCTATGCTGATTGTAGATACTAACAAAGCTTCTAAATTACCTGTGAGATGTGATCTTTTAAGCCTAAACTGAAGCCTGGAGTTCCCAACAAACTGATCACTCACAAAACCAGCATTTGAAGTCTCCCCTTCAGGTTATCTTGCATCTGTTGTCGCATACTCCAGTCTGGAATGTTTGATTGACATAATTCAATGAGATCTCAATACTCTCTTCTCACTAAGTCAACATATATTTTAATCAATCAATCTGATTGGGGTCAATCCTGAGCTATGATATGATGTATTTCTTGTTGTTCAACTTTTATCTTGGTAGGTTTGTGTGACTCTCAATGTCCTGTTTTATCAGATTCTAGAATTTGCTTCTTTCACACCTCCACCCAATGACAAGAGAATGCCAGGGTTCAAATGCAAACCACTTGAGCTATCCAAATTATTGAGTAGGGTTAAAAATGGGCTCACCTCACGCACCCAGTGGTGTAGTTGGTCTGATGTTGGATTTGTTTTCTGTTTCTGATGTGATTTTTCATGTGGTTTTCTTATATGTTTTTTATCACTGCTCCTGACTTTATGTACTTGCCTTTCCTGTCTTCAAGACCTTCTTTCAATGAGCATGTATATACTCTTAATGTTATGTGCCAGAAAAGGAATGACTAGACCAGGATTCGAACCTGGGACCTCATCATAAGCTGAGACACTGTGCTAGAAGTGTTTCTTGACCATCAGACTAATGATCAATTGCTTTTCTCTGTGATTGATGAAGGTGAGGACCTCGTGAAGATCTTAGTGTGGAAACAAGATTGAAATTGAATCCCAATCATTTTCCCTGTTTCTGTCAGGTTAATGGGCCCAGTGCTCCAGCCTTGATTCATTTTCAATCTTATAGTCCATACGAATATTTTTTGCGAACCTCAAACAAACGGAACCAGAAGCTGCTCGTTTGAGTGAATGGAACGTGGCCCACCCATACCACACCCATCTTCACCCCTGGCATCCTCCTCTCCCACAGAAAACCTTATCAATTCTAGTGTATCCCACTCTTTGGATTCACAATCATCCTCCCCACCTCCATCTGTACACTCAACCGCTACAGATCAAACCACGACCGCTCTAAACCCTACGATTCGAGTTTCAACTGACATCTTCTGATCAGTCAACAATCAAGGAGTAAACTTTATGAATCAAATGACCAACATGTCAACTACGGCATCTACCCCACAGATCTCACTATCCCAGTCTAACTACTCCTCGATACCAACTTTATCAACAGGTAATTTTCATGCTTGGCAAATGAGACTCGTTACATTTCTTGGTGCTTCAAATCTACAAGACTACATACTCAAAGATGTAGAGATTCCGACAGATCCAAACCTTCTCAATGCTCATACAGTTCAAAACTGTCAGGCTCTTAATGCAATTCAATCTGCAGTAGATGAAGAAAACATAGAAATCAACATGAACTACTACACCACTCGTGAAGCTTTCAAAGTTCTTTGCAAACACCATGGTGACTCGGGCGGCTTGTCAACGGCTACACTGTTCTATGATCTTGTAAACCTCAGGCTTCAACCAGGAGGCTCGATAGCAGAACATGTACATAAATTCCGCCAATTACATAACAGGTTTGTGTCCAACCAACATTCCACTCCAGGCATAACCATTTCCGAACATTACATAGCGATTCTGTTGCTCAAGTCTCTCCCAAGTGAATTCAACTCCTTGGTTCAAACTACATTAGCATCAAATTTTGAATCTATCTCTCTCAATCATATTTACGCTCTGCTACAAATGGAAATCTCACGGATGGAGGTACCAACTAGGACGGAGTCCTCACTGGACACAGCCTTAACTACATCGGTGAAGAAACCAAAGCCCTATCACGAACCAAGGAAGCCTCCTGTCTGCTCTTTGGGTCATGTTGGTCACACGGACAAACATTGTAACACAAGGATCTGAGCTGAAGAGAAGGAGATGATCAGGAAATACAAGGAGATGATGAACAACAAATCAAACTCAGCACAGTTGGTAATTGATCAGCCTCTCCA
>AWVX01047936.1:0-11488 GCA_000500245.1 Cronartium ribicola 11-2
ATCTCTACAAAAGGATATGAATCATAAGATTCAAGGGTCTGGTTGAGTCCAACAAAGAGCTAGTCAAAGTTATAACATGACTCTTATAATCATGTAACTCGAGCTAATCTGTCTTGTCCCCCTTAATTCATCTTTCCTACAGTTCCTCAGAATCATTTCATCATTCTTTGATTTCTCTAAAGAATAAGAAAACTTATCATAACCCATAACTTTATTACCATATAAAAATGACTTATAAATTTTCTTTTTGGTCATTGGCATTATTAAGTTTTCAAACACCTCCCTCCCACCCTTCTAGGAGATGATAAAGTAAATAGAGTGAAGGGGGGGATAATATAACCCATCACTCCTATTGATGATAAATCCTGAAATTATCAAATTTAAACTCTATAGTCTTTTATGTCAAGTAACAACTTCAGTCATGTACACATGAGATTCATGGAATCACATAATAACTGAATATGTTACACAAAAACCCCGAACACTGGTCTTCTGGGAACCTTAAAAGTTTAGGAAGACCTACAGATGAAAATCTCGATGGTTACATAAGAGAAAGAGATGAAATGGATAAATGAGTCAAACCGATCTCATGCTAAACGGAAGTCGCCCTTTGAATACGGGCATGCTTACGTCTGTCATTACCACTGCTAAAGTAAGCTTCAACATTCCAATCTTACAAGCACAATTTTGAGTCAAATGGAGGCCGAGCATCCAATTGCTAAATTGATGGTACAGCTGTCGCAATCACAAGATAACGAAGTGAGTATTCAATTCATTCATCACACACAAACACCAATCCCAAATATGTCTTCTACCCATCGACAACATTCTCCAGGACAAGTTAGGCTCAATTTAAAGTCAATTAATCACTATCTTATTCAACCTGAATTATCTGATCAGATTCACGGGTGCTTTAGATTCACAAATTGATTTGACTTTTTATTTAAACTTTAAGACTCGACGGATGAATTGAATAGCCCTTCAGCTTTCATTACACCTTTGTTGAGTGTCATTTATTTTAATTCCTTGAGCCTATCAAGCGATCAGGGGAACTTGTTTCATTGTGCTAACGAGCTACATTTTTTTTTCCCCTTCAAATAGATCCAGTGTGGGTGACCCTTATGGCTTGCCTAAGGAAACGTTGCCGCGCTGTCTGCCTGTACTCGAGATTGACAAGGCGGCCAGACACAGGCCGTTTCTGTTCTGATCCACTTCGCCTGAACTCAGCATTGAGGTCATCTACACAAGAGACACGCCAACGGCGGTCTCACGAGAACACACACTGTGCACTCAACGAGGTCGTGCCTCACGTTCAAGCCTCGCATTCTTAACATGAGGCTATGGTGTGAGTATCACCTGTCAGTGGGACGAGCTAGCTAACGTGCGCATCACCGGAGATAGCGGGCTACATGCTGTGTTTCAGCGGGACGCCCACTCGATGTACACCAAAACGTCATTGCGAGGTGGGCTAAAAACCCCGCCCAAAGACGTCTTTACGCCCCGAAACCCCTTCCCCCCCCGTGGTGTACTGACGTTCGACTAGGAAAGAACAAAAAAAAAAAATTAGCGAGAGTCAGTTTCGATCCGACGACCTCTGGGTTCCAGATGTCACAATCACGTGACACATATGAGCCCAGCGCGCTACCAGCTGCGCCATCTCGCTTATGATAAATCGAGCGCCCAAAGTATTAAATTAAACAACATCATGCTTAGATACGCATTGCCCATCTCCTGGATCGTCGCAAATGTATTCAAGATGAACAAAAATTCATGACAGTTCGAGAAAGTAAGTGGTTCTATCGAATACATGCTTTTCTGAGGTGATGGATCAAGGCTTTTCAATATACATGTGACATGAGAGGCTACGGGTTTGTTCTTTCATCTGCCTTCGGAATGCTTAAGAAATTTTGGCCCAATATTAATAGTCTTATTATAGGAAGAACAGACGGTTTAAATTTAGAGATAACCAGTTGCTAGGGTCTGACGGGACAGAGGCTTACTCCTAATTTTTTTTCTCAAATTCAAATTTGGATTTGGTGAACGTGAATATTTTTTGTCATCGAGATGTCAGCCATTACCTTGATCGCCAACCTCTGCTTCTCACTAACAGCTTATCAACTCACCAGTACCCTCATCCCACTCCTCGCACCTACCCTCATCTCGGCTGGTCTGAAGGGAAAAGACTTGCTCAAACGTCAATCGACCGGCGGCGGTGGCTTCCCTGCCAACACCCTTACCTCAACACCCAAGAAATCCGCCGTCCTCAAGTCTCAACAGTTCGACCCTTCTACCAAAGAAGCTAACGCATCTGAATTTATGTACGGACATCTCACCTTCTCCTTTCTGGTTTTATTTTATTTGCTGACTGTGTCTCATTTGGATGCTTTGGACTCTTGACTGGGGATCTGACCCATCGCTGGTATCTGTGACAGGACAGACCCGAATCAACTGGTCTGATTGCCGGCAGTATCTACGTCCTTGTCCTTTCCGTCTTCGTCCCACTTCCCTACTATACCCATTTCCTTTACGGCCCTGAAGCTCCTGGATCGACCGCCTTCTCGAGCGCAGCTGAACAGCAGCCCGGTCAACTTCCCCATATCTCGAATGTGCCCTTCCCACATTCAAGTCTTAGTGCCAGTCTGGCTAGCATACTCTCCCTCCTTACGGCCGTCTTCCTAGGCTTCCTGGATGACGTCTTCGATATCCGATGGAGGTTCAAGTTGCCAATCCCTGGTCAGTTTTTGCTGCTTTGTTTACATTTTGGGGTGGGAGACATGTGCCACGTGGACCCGTGAAATCTTTCTTTGGGTCCTTCCTACATCAATACTGACGAATGGGGTTTTTTTATCTAGTGATCGCATCAGTACCACTTCTGACAACCTATGCGGCTGCTTCGGGAGCTACGGACATCATCATTCCTCGCATCTTTGGTCTCAGAAGCTTATTTAGAGTCGAGGCTACCCATGGATTGCTCAGCATAGGCGAGTCTCTCCATTTTTGTTCCACCCTTTCGGCGCACTCTTGCTAGAGCTCTCCCTCTCTCCTTATAGGCCCGCTTTATTACCTTTACATGTCCATGCTCTCAACCTTTTGTACCAATAGCATAAACATACTCGCAGGCGTCAATGGGGTCGAAGTTGGCCAGTCAATTGTCATCTGCCTCTCGATCATCTTTAACGATCTGCTATACATCAAACTCGATCTTCAAGACTTTGGGATTGAAAAGCAGTTTAGTTTTGGACTCTCGCGCGGGAGTCAGCAGTTGGAAGACCGTCACTTGTTTTCATTCTGTTTGATGTGCCCGTTGTTGGCAGTGATGTTGGCGCTGATTAAGTACAATTGGTAAGTGACGGAGACCAACTTTGATTGCATTGAAGCCGATCATTTCTGCGTGGTTCCCCAAGGCGTTGGATCAAGCTCATACGTTTACGATTACACCTCACCAGGTACCCTGCACGAACTTTCGTCGGTGACACCTTTTGTTACTTCGCAGGCATGGCATTTGCCGTCGTCGGTATTCTTGGTCATTTCTCAAAAACTGTGTTACTCTTCTTCATCCCTCAAATCCTCAACTTCCTTTACTCTTGTCCCCAACTTTTCGGCCTCATCCCGATCCCTCGACACCGACTCCCAGCTCGCGACCCGTCTACAAACCTCCTTCGTCCCTCAATGGTCCACTTCACCCAACCCTGCCGCGCCGGCCGCGGACTGTTGGTCGCTGAATCGCTTGGGCTGGTACGCTTGCTCAAGAACAAAGAGGGGAAAGTGATTGGGTGCTCGAACTTGACAGTGCTCAACTTGTTGTTAATTTGGTGTGGAGAGATGCGCGAGGATAGGTTGACGATGGTAGTGATGGGCTTCCAGGTGCTCGGTAGTCTGATAGGGTTTGGCATCCGGTACGGGATGTCAGGCTTGTTTTATGATCTATCATTAAGGAGATGAACCGCTTTCTCATCTGTGCATAATGACACCATCTGGGTTGGATATGTCCTGAACTTACATGATCTTTTTTGCCCATGTTCCTTCAATTCTTTTTTTCACATTCGCGCGCCACCCCTCTCTCGCCTCTTTCAATAACATACGAGAACGTATTTGATAAACTCAGCCAGAGAAAATGGAGATGTAGTGGATGCGAACTGTCTACAATATTTAGCAAGTCTATTTGGAACAACCTATAACTCATGCGATCCTCTTTGCATCTCCTCAGTTAAAAGAGGAATTAGCCCTAGAAGTGTTTTCCGAGTGACCCATCTTTTCATTTCGTTGAGAGGGTGTCAAGTTTCCCGCTTTGTAGTGTCATTCATGACGTGGAACGTATATATAGTGTAGTGTATAGATAGGCGAAATAGAATAAGCTCACTCTATGAATTCACAAAAAGTCTTGAACGCTTTGACCAATGCTACTTACTTATCATGCTTGCCTTGCAAAGGTTCGGCGTCTCACATAATGGGGGATTGATGTAAGGCAACAATCAAGGAAGAACGATCAATCGAGAAGGCAAGGTGAGTTGGCTTTAGGAAGAATTACGCAAGCGAACCCGTTCAGATCACGATCATTGGATCACTTCTGCCTCAAAGGATGAGACATCTAACAATCTGCCAGAGTACTGCCAGAGTTTTAGCCTTATCCTCACACTTTTTGGAGCTTTCATCAGGTTTTCCCTAACGAGCAAAACCTGCTCACTTTATAGTTATACTCTTTCTGTGCGTCATATTCCTTGAAGCCTTTCGTTGACGGTAAAGTGACGCACTGTAAAGGAGGAGTGATACACTCAAACGATCCCAAGATATATACTATATAACAGTGAACGTCTTCCGCTTTACATTCGTCATACGGTCTACGTGCTAACGTTAACGCTATGAATTTCTATATTTTCTCGGCTTATCTCCTCTATGTATATATATATAGGCTTGTGATGAGACGAATCCGCCATGTACCGTTCCTTCGATGCCGTGACATGTGCTAAATTTGACGCTGTGCCTACTAACATATACACCTGATGATGACGGCGGCAAGCCCTGACATAAAGAACCTTTTTCAAAACTTAAATCGTTTGTACTGAGATATTACTAATTGTGACTTTGGAAATGATCGTCATTTGAGTTCGTGTTATATACGACAAGAAACGCAAACGTCGAATGTCGAGTTATGCCCTATGACTTAATTCAAGTCCCTCGAACTGGAAGGCATCCCGGCGGGGGACAGGTCACCCACCACCCCTTAGTTCGGTGGGCCTGTGTTAAGCTAAAGTTGCGCCTGTAGACTGGTGAGTTTAACTTCAGAACCTTAGAGCCTTTGACATGCTGTATCAGAGCTTTAATGCATGGCGTGTCTATTGTCTGACAGACTATTCGGCTTGTGTCCCTCCATGAATGGCCTTATCATTGAGTTTTAAGGCAGTGATGGAAGCCTTACCAGGAAATGGATACGAGCCTAGACAACTTTTTTCTAATTTTTTTTTTTTTTCATTTAATTTGAGTTCGTGAATTTGGATATTCTAAAGAAACACCTCCTCTGCTCTCTTTCTAGAGAGCAGGGTATAGACGGGAAAATGACATGAACAATATATTAGCGCATACCGTCCGATAATGATGATTGGCATTTCCCCCCCTTCCTCCAAAAAAATGAGACGGGGGAATGGGTGAGAACCTACTTAGCTCATCGTTTTACCTGACAAAGCAAAGAATTAAACGACTTAAACAAACTAGACAAATAGTAAAAAGGAGAAATTAAGAAAAAAAAAGGTGGCAGTGATTACAGGGGAATACATTCACAAATGAAGGCTGATATTTCAAAGTAGGATTATATTCTATGATGAGGAAGATCATTTTGAAAAATAAATAAATAAAACAATTTGACCAAGAAGACTGAAATGCTTTAGAGAAATCGCGCAACATAATTAAAGATTCGAGTGTCGGAAGGGGACTAGAGATCTTTACACCACTTCTCTATGCTTTGCTCGTTTCTGAGTCTGGTAGTACCGAATCAGGATTGGTCATAATAAAGTCTGAGAAAGGTCTTGAGAAATCCTTTCGTGCAATTGAGGTGCCAAGCTTTGTGACTCGTGAGTAATGGAACGTGATCTCCAGAATCAAAAATCTGATGTCATAGTCTTCAAACACACCGTATTATTTTCGTTCACAATTCGAGGTTTTTCTGAAATCCGTCAGCTGAAGCCTATTAATCAAAAGCTCCATAGAAACTTCCCAGGAAATTCTTGACCTAGGCTAACGTGTTGAGGCGCATCGACCACAACCTCCTTGGTTTCCCCGGCCTGGATTTCTTGGGATGGTGCACCAGGATCTGGGATCAGTGATGGGAAGAAATAAAATGTGAAGGTGATCACAAATTCGATAATCCGTTCAAGGGTCTCAACGTTGTATGAGATCCAAACTTGGTGACGAAATTGGCCATCATTCACCCAGATATTCCAAAATCGTTTCCCGATCGATTTC
Organism: Cronartium ribicola 11-2; assembly: GCA_000500245.1. Taxonomy (NCBI): domain Eukaryota; kingdom Fungi; phylum Basidiomycota; class Pucciniomycetes; order Pucciniales; family Coleosporiaceae; genus Cronartium; species Cronartium ribicola. The sequence continues at coordinate 6,457 of AWVX01047936.1, forward strand.
CAGTGTTTAGAGTACTCATGAAGTGCATGCCTTCCTTGTTCAAGTAAAATAGGGTCAAGGTTAGTAACGTCACCTTCGATCGCGCGTAGTGCCTCGATTTTGAGCTCGTAAGATTCAATTTCAGCCAAGATAGCTTTATCCTGCGTAATACCAGATTCTACTTGTTCTTGATAATTTAAAGCTTTGCGGTTTTTAAATAAATCCATGCTAATAGCTATATTGAGCTGGGATTGGTGAGAAGGTTTTATAAATGACTTTGGGTCTGTATATTCAGGTAAGGAAGGCCTATAAGATACTTTGAAGGGAGAATTATTGCGACTTTTCAAAGGTTTTGTGGTGTGTGAGGTTATTGGTATTTGTTGAAGATTATGGCAGTTAAAGTAAGTAATATTGATGCGGTGTGAAAAAATTGAAGCAAGCGTTCAAGTGAACCTTCTTATAGACTTATTACCCTTGATCTGAGGTGGAAGCTCATGCTGTACTCTGAGCAAAGCACAGCTCTCGGGCTTCAGCTCTTCCACTGAGTCTGGTTTTTCGAAAGAATGATAAAGAAATGTGTTTTAGATCTCAATTGAGTGCCAAGAAGCTTGTTGATGAGGGTTGGGAAAAGACTCATCAACTGACATTCCTTGTTTTGTTGAGGAGTTTTAATATCACAAAGGATATTTTCCCACCATCACTGATTTTTGATTCAGTTTCTTTGGCGCCCTTGTGCTGGCGTTCAACGAGAAGCCTTCCAAACAACAAGGTGCAGAGAAGTTTAATTTTTTCTTCGATATTTTACTTCTAGCATCTGCATTTGACCAGAGGGACTCTGGATACTGAAGTGACTGACGGCTGAAAGTCAAACACAAGCAGCCTCTTATCAATATTTCTGTGGCCGTGTGATAATGTGTGTCGAGAATGGCAAGCTGAGGCAGAAAGTAGTGTATGTACCAAGAATTGAGGATTGAAGATTCTTCTGATTGGTTGAGGTCCACCAGACAGACCTCTTGAGGTCACACCACACCTGTCAAGTAAGTGGTGAACTTAATTTAGTGACTTACTGTCAGTTTGTCTTTCGACTGCGCACCTTCCTCAACTTTCAAAGTCCCTCAGCACATCCTGCTTCAGCATCCGGTTCATCCACAATCAACCTCACGAAGCCCTGATTGCTTACGAAAGTCATAGAAGGTCTGGGGCGAGCGAACGCCGAATCACCTCATAACATCCACCTTCGAGTTCACTATTCCAGGTGCAGGTCAATCAGACATCCTCACCTTCCAGACCCGAATGATTGCATTTCAAACAGTGCTACGCTGATCGACCCAACAATCTAGAAACTTCATCTGCGTCATCTAGCTCAGGTGTATGCCTACATCTCGGCATGCAATCCCACATTCAAAACCGTCGAACGGATTCGCGCAACTCCAGACAACTTGAACTGGATTCCGAGCAAAGAGTGGCTAGCTCTCATTCCGATCGACCCGTACATTCATCCTCTAACAAACCCCTAGAAAGCTCCTACTACTCCCAAGACGGCTTTATTCTCCCGTCCTCGGCTCCGATTCTCAATCCTCAACTTGATCACAATACTAACGTAAAACCGTCTCGTGAAAGAAGGACGACCTCGACCAAACGCCGCTCAGGAGATGGATCATACCGTTCACCTTCAATTTACTCCGTTGCCAGTAGTACTCTCATCTCACATGTTGGCCCCGAGCCTTCGTTAGGATTTCTCAGAGCATCTCGTCAACTTGAACACGAATCCACATCATTTCAAAGCCGAATGGAGGAGAGCTGTGGCGCTCAGTCTCCGATCGCTCAAGTCTTAAAATACTGGACCTATGTAGGCAAAGGTCGCCAGTATATCATAATCCTCTCAGTCTCAGTAGTCATTCTTTTGAAAGCATCCGTCAGCCTCGGTGGCTACAGTGGATTTTCTCAAGGTCCACTCTTTGGCGACTTGGAGGCTCAGCGGCACTGGATGGGACTTACCTTGCACCGTAGAATCTCCGAATGGTATTTATACGACTTGGATTGCAAGTCTTTGAAACTTTTCCTCCCAACTTTCCAAACCGATTTCAAGATGCTGATAGCAAGTTTTCTCCTTCCGCATCAGATTGGGGTCTCGATTACCCACCTCTCACTGCATACCACTCCTGGCTTTTGGCTCAGATCGGTCGTGCTTTCAATCCGATCTTTGTCGCACTTCGTCCACCCCAACCGGATTCGGATACTACTGGTTGGGGCGATCTACACGATTCGTTGAAATTTTTCTTGCGTTGGACAGTCCTTGGAAGTGATCTAGTCATCTGGATTCCAACTGTCTTTCTTTACTGCTTCGTCGCCTACGACCCTCTTTCAAGACTCGACTCGCCACCAGAGCAGAGTCACGTATCCCGAGCAATGCAAAAGTGTAACTGGAAGCGTGTAGTACATTCGGCATTGTTGTTGTTATTGAATCCAAATTTGATCTTGATCGACAACGGTCATTTTCAATACAATTCGATCATGCTCGGATTGGCTTTAGGTAGTGTTGTCAGTTTTCATCTCAATCGCGACTTGCTTGGGGCGGCGTTGTACGTCTGTAGTATGTGTTTCAAACAAATGGCACTGTATTATTCACCTGCAATGTTGGTCAAATGCTTGATGTCAAGATCTTCTCACGATCTTGAACCACGTCACTTACCACATGTGTTCCTTCATCCGTCCTTGGCGCAGATTCGCATATCTATTCGGAAAGTGTCTCTTTTTACGTCACACCACAGGCATCAGCTTATTTATCCAAATCGCACTCGTCTCAATCGTCACTCTCCTCACCGCTTTCCTACCCTTACTACTCTTTACGCCCTTTCCTGAGACAATCCTTCAAGCTATCCATCGTATCTTTCCCTTGGCTCGTGGACTTTTTGAAGACAAGGTGGCAAACTTCTGGTGCGCGGCTAACGTCGTGATCAAATTTAGAAACCTGGCTCCAGTCACAACATTAGCAAAGGTGGCGTTGTTCATCACTTTTATGGCCGTCTTACCTGGGGTAATTGCAATGATCTGGGTCAGCTGGACCCTCGGCTCCACACGCTCGGAGGACTGTCGCAAAGCTGAAACCATTGTGGCACGAGGACGGATTCCGAGGAGCTTGAACTTGTTACCTTACGCCCTTTTCAATGCATCCATAGCATTCTATCTCTTTTCATTTCAAGTCCATGAGAAAACAATCTTACTCCCTCTCCTACCCTTGATGATGATCATGAGTCGTCAATATAGTGCCCATCAGCTTGATATAAACCACGATTGGGAATGGACTTGTTTGATTAGTAACGTGGCATGCTTCAGGTACGCTGAAGGTTTGTTTGTTTTTTGCAGTAAGGCTTCAATTCGAACCTCCCTTCTTGTGCATTGACCCATGTCTCACTTTCTTTTTTTGGACATAGCATGTGGCCCTTACTTAAGAAAGACGGTCTCTGTTGGCAATACGGAACTCTTACCTTTTTATACAACTATTTGATCGGCTATCATCCCCTCAAAGTCACCAATTGGTCCGCCGTCGACGGTTTGGCCATCGTGATTTACGCCTCAATCGGGCTGATCCACCTCGGCGAAATAATGATTCCGGCTCCTCAACGCTTCCCGGATCTTTATGTCGTCCTCAATTTGACGCTGAGTTTCGCAATCTTCAGCCTGAGCTATCTGTGGTCACTCGTGCGTTTAGTCCAGGAAGGCTGGGGCCTAGTTGGCCTCACTTCACAAATCAATATCGCTTCTCCATCATCATTTAAGACTGAACTCAGACCATCATCTCGAACGACTACGCTTTCCACTCACGACCCACGGGCCGACTCCATTGGCCCAGGCCTAATCTTTATCGACGAGGAAGAGTTCCCACGAGATGCATCCAAAAACAAGCGGGCAACCAGTCTCCAACCTCGGCGCAAGAAAGCCGCACACCAAGTCTTCTCTGATAGCGAGCCCAGTCGTTCACGTTCATTGGGTGGACTCGGTCGTTCGAGTCTTGCCCCTCTCAAGGCTGTTCCTCGTGCCAAGCCGATGATCAGTTCACCAGGTGCAGAGAAGCTCATGAACCGAATTCGAAATCGCGTCAACTCAGACCACGTCAACAGTCGTACTAAGTTAGGAGCCCTGGCGCGGAACAGGCTACTGAAGGAACCCGTACCGCCAACTTTCGAGGATCGGACACCCGCACCGCTTTCACAGTCATTACTTGGAAAAGAGATTGAGTGCCAAGATAAGGATTTGAAAGATGAGTCGGCATCGCTTTCAGAGTCATCACTCGAAGAACATGAGAGTGGATACCAAAGCACAGGTCTAAGAGAGGAGGAGGGAGAAGGTTCAGTAAGTGGTGGGGCGACCACGAAGCTTGAAGTGGTAGAGCAAGATTGGGAGACGGCATTACGGCACAGCCGGGAGGGGGCCATCAGACGTAGGAGAGAAGAGTTAAGGCTAGGTGGGAAAGGTAAACAAGTAGCTGGTTATGTTGACGCACTGGACTTGGTCAATGGACCTGCTCGTAGATGAACATAAATTAGGTACATCTTATGGTATGTGATGTTGGCTCTTTCGTATGAAACACAGAAGAAGATGTAGATCTATCATGAGCTGATGGTCAGCGCGCTTTCCATCTTGTCAACTCAGTGATCAATATAGAATCTTATTATTCTATTAGTCTCCATGAGCGTAGTCGATTACGGTGATCCAACATCTTCTCCGATTTTTCCCTTCTACCACTTGTGTTGATTTTTTTTTGATGCAATCCTTCATTTATTTAATTGTGAATTTTACTGAGTTAGTGAGATGTCATATCTTGGGTTGTGTGAAGAATATCATACGCATCGATTTTCTAATTTTTTTATACTAAGTTTAAATATAGAATATTTAAAAAATACATTTTGGTCAATTTCAAACTTGAAAAATTTTCCGGTTTCAAAAACAGGTCTGTATTGTTTACTCATTTAAAGCCTTGTAAGAGCATCTGCAGCCGTTGCACTAAACCCTCTCATTACATCAAATTTGATGTAATTTGACCCGGGTTTTC
>KI574273.1:429-11761 GCA_000500245.1 Cronartium ribicola 11-2
ACAGGTAAATGATGATAAGTTCTCAAGGCTAGTATACAAAGAATAATAGTTCTGATGAATGTAAGGTAAGTTAAAATGATTGATTATAAAAAGTATGATTGAAAAGCACACAAGAGGAGACAACTATTTATAGAGCAAGAGAAACAGACAGAGTCACTAAGCCACGAGAGAGAACAAACATATTCAGCAGATTACAAATGAATGAGTCATCAGTGAATGATGTAATGAAAAAGATGAGTAAGTAGAGAAACCATGAGCCTACAGTACCACCAGTGCTGTTATTAAAGAATCAACGAAGCCAAGACTCACAGTCAAAGCTCCAGACCTTCTGTCTTCCATTCCACCAGATGGGGACAGTTGGTTTTAGATGTGGCAGCACTGTGTCTGACCAATACACATGCACAGTCCAACTGGATCAAAGACCATGAGAACTTGTCTTCTTTGGATCATGTGACAGACTTATCTGGGTCTGTCCATTTGATTACAAAAGGAGAAAAGTTCATGTGAACAAATGAGAGAAAGAGATATATCAAAAGAGGATTAGAAATCACGACAAAACAGATTCAAGTGTCCAGTCCACGAAAGCTCCTTCCCATTTCAAGCATAGGTATGCTACAGTATGAGTACTGTTTGTTTTAGTACAGTAACTGCATGTAATACCTTGCCACTCACCATGAGTGTACATGTATTACAGTCAATATTTACAGTAAATGAATACAGTACTGTGTAAATGTTACAGTACTGTATTTAAGAAGGTTACAGTACTGATTTCATATGTAATGTTATCAGTACTGTATGTATAAATATGTAAAATGATTACAGTACTGCTTTCATGTGTAATGTTATTAGTACTGTATGTAAAAAATATGTAATTTGTTAGCCATGAGACAATCTGGTTTCCTCAGATTGTGCCATGGCTGACATTTGGTGTCTCATCCAAGTCTCAAGTTACTGAGCTTGGGCAATCAACCAACACCCTCAACTTTCATTTCACCAGCAATTGTGATCAATCATTGTCTTGTCAACCTTTTCCAATGGCAGGTCTTGTTGAACACAAAAGTCCTGAAGGTTTTCAGGCAGACAGCATACCAAGATACAGGTGATCAGCTTATTCAACATTGGAAGGCACAAGTAGATGGTATTGGAATGATGCTTGACAGGGGCAACATTACTTCAAACCCAGGAAGAAATGTTGAATTTTCACCTGTGGCATCAACTACAAGCACCAGCAGAGTTTTCAAGGATAATCTGCCTGTACAACTAGTCCTTGAAGACAATATTAATGAGGAAGATGATGATGTTAATGATAGTGATTATAGTGAGAAATGGGGATGTTGCAAGCTTGGATGCTGGAGAGATGAAAGAGGCATTAGGCTAGGGGTTTTTAATAGTTCACTTGCAATATAATTTTTTTGAAAGTCTTTGCTTTGTGGAGGAAAATATATAAATATTCAACTCAATAGGCTCATAGGCCCCAAGAGAGATAAAAATCCCTATTTGTAGCATGAGATGTTCAAATGTGACCACAGTGCAATCCCATCATGAAATACAGATTTAAAATATGCTTGGATCAGCATTGATAGCACTAAAGTTTTCAATGTGGGCAATGTGTCTCAATTCTTGAATGTTTTGCAAAAGCATGGACCTTTCAAAGCCTGGTCTGTTGATGTGCAATACATGTTACACATCTGTGACATGTGTATCTACTCAACACCAGCGCGTCGCACACGCGTAACTTCAGCACAACTCTCTTCTTTTGTCTCGATGAGCTTTTTCTTTGTTTCTGAAGTTTCTTTGTCTGTTTATGAGCCTGGTGAGCTTATCCGCATGTCTGAACCTAGGGTGATGTCTTGGTATATATAGTACACTTGTTTTCTCTCTATCCTTGTGCCAATCAACTAACAAAAACAAAAAGACATCTTTGTCACACGCAATAAATCTAGACTCATAAACTTCATTATGGTCTTTATGTTGAGAATTGGGATATATATACATGTGCACTCATTTGTGAAACCTTCCAGTGCCATGAAGGATACTCTTGTTCAGTTTACCTTTGGCCTGTACAACTATCACTCTGGTGTTCAATGGTTTCACCCCAAAGTTAACTGAGCTTGAAAGGGAGATGAGATTAAGCAAAAGCAGAACTGCAAGAGTCCACAAAAATGTATGACAAGAAAACTCAAATGCTCTGTGTTTGGCCTTTATAAGCATGTGCCATATGAAACTTTTCGAAAATCAAACCTTGTGTGGTTCGGTGAGGTTCCACATAGGGTGATCTGGCTTTGTTTAGGTTGGATTTCTTTTTTAGACAGACAGGCTCAAACAAAAAGAAAGCTAAACATCAGGTTTTTGAAGCATCTACAGACCTATACAATATAGCAATTATATTGAAGATACACCTCACAACTGGTTTTAAAGGGTTTTCACATGTACACAGGATGGGGAAATCGACTCCCACAAACAGAACAAGCTTTGGACCTGTGGATAAAAAGTTATGTCCCAAAAACATGTTGAAAGCCACATGCTTGTCTTGAAGTTGTCTCAAAAATCACAAAAAAAAATCAGAAACAAATCTCTAGACTTTTGAGATCCCAGTATGTTTATTTTTGGATTTTTGTTCCTCTAAATCCTATTCATAAAATCATCAAAGCTGGCATCTATTTACCATTTCAATGCTTTTTACCTTTGATTTTACTTTAATCCCCAAGGCTAAACATTTTTTGCACACACAACTCTCTTGTTGTTTCTGGGTACAATGTTACCAAAATGGCTGTTTGAACTCGAAATAATTAATGTCTTGCGCACCTCGCGACCTAGAAGCTCTCCTAGGGGTTTCAAGCATCTTGAAATGAAAAAGAATATCAACAGAAGCCCCATGAAGATGGTCAAGCTTTTCATCGTGGACTGCCAAGACTACAGATTTGGTGAAGTCTGAAAATGATAAGGCGTGAAAGGATGGGTATATTGAGATATTGTTATATTTCTTTGAGCTTGCTTGTGATCTTTTAATCCGAAAGAAGATAGGTTGGGTGTGAACTTTTTGGACGCAATCCTGTGGGGCTTTTCAGGTCATCTATTTTTGTGGACGCACGCTCAAGGAAATCTACAAGACCAATGAAACTTACCTAAAGTTCGAGAAAATGTCGGGAACACCTTGAAAGGCCTTTCGCCGAGCATGCCTGTGTCATGTCTCCAAATAATCGAAGAAATTTCTAAAAATCCGATCGGTAAGCTGGTGGTCTATATCAAGTTTTAGAAGTGTCTAGGACATTGTTCTTTTCTTTTCCGCGCGAGGTCCGTTACAGTACTCACCATATGTCTTTCACCACTTCACCAATTCCGTGATCTTGGGAAGGAGTTCAAGCAAGCTGAAATCAATCAAGTGATCTGTCCCGCATGAGAGGAATTTCCTGATCAAAAAGCCTGCGCAGCACTCCCACGAGGACAGCAAACGGCGGGATGCCACGGGAGCTTCATTTACCCCAGCGAAACGAACGCACTGAGGCAGTAAGTACGCCAGACTCATCGACGATGGTGTTCCGACGAGATCGTCACCTACGCTTTTTTATTGCCAGAGCGTTCAATCCCGTTCGATCGGTTCGTAGCGTTTCCGCAAGCTGTTCATCGCTCTTTCACGTAGTGAACGGCAGCGCTTGAACGCGCACTCCGAGCCCCACTGCCCCAAGTTTCATGAAGCGCAGAACCAACGATGTTGTGCATATCAGGATGAATGTCATCCGCTGGCTCCAAGTCCTCGCGTCGGCTGTGCGCCGCGACAATAGAGTCCTCACGAAACTAATATTTTCAAAAAAGGTACACCCACTAGCACCCTAAATCTGCGCTTACAAATGGAAGCCTTTCTTGGCAGGCTCGAAAGCCCACCCCGAATCCCAAAGGAATTTTCTTCAAGATCCTCTTGAAAAGACTCGAAGATCCATGACATTTTGATCGGCAGTCCCGAGCTCAATATTATCAAGCAAACCAGTCCGTCAGTCACCTGGACATTCACAATACCCAGGGCTATTTAAGTCACTCCTTACCCCTCTCATTCTTTCAACATATACCACCCTTGCAAGGAACGCGAACACACCAACAGGAATTCCCGCCCATCTGTCTTGAGATGCCAAAAGTCGAAAGAGTGGTCACATTGATTAGTGTTCTTCTATTGATGGTCAGCGTCACCACATCGGCAGATTCCTCGGGCTCCTCTGCCGTAGATGGAAACACAAACTCCACCGACAGCGCCGCACCGTCAAGTGAGAAGCCACCGGGATCTTCGGCAACTACCACTCCACATCCCGCCGGAAGATCTTCCCGAGTGAAAAGTTGGGATTTTGATCCGTATGGGGCGTCTTCCGATGATTCCGGGTCAGCTTCAGACCCCCCAGCTTCCTCTGGGGACAGCGCCGCGGCTTCTTTAGCAACTTCCAACAGCAACAATACTTTGAGCGAAAGACAACATGCTTCCACAACTCAAAAAGAAGCCTCTATCATTCCACCTGCACCCGATAACCAGTCAACTCCCGGTGGTAGCAGTTCCGTCAATAATGATGCGTCCACGACTAATGCAAGATCGCTCCCAGCAAAGGATCCCACCTCTCAGACCTCGGGGACTGCTGGTAGTTTGGCTTCTTCTAACAGTACCTCATCAGCTTCCAAGCTTGCAGACGACCCGTCCATTACGCCGAATTTGTCCAATGAGAAACTCAGCGGAACTAATTCTACGGATCCAAGCTCTCAGACTAACAAAGCTGATGCAAAAAGTAGCAACCCAGGTGCGAGCAAAACAACAGCCCTCGATGTCACCTCCGAAAGTTCTGAGGCTCTAGGTGGATCAAGTGACAGCGACGGTAATGTGCGGACATTTGTTCTCAGTCAATCCATGAATTGGTCCGAGGAGGACTTAAATATATATGATACCACTGGCCCGGTTGCATACGTCATCACCAACAAAGCCTCTGGCGTGACACTAACGCATCAGGATATCATTGTCAAATCGGGACCGACGGGCCAGACGAAGTTGAGAGTTGATGCAGTTGAGTCATTTCCCGCAAATACTATCGATTTTGTTGGATTCCGAGTTGATATTCGAGAGAACTTGTTCTTCTTTGTTTCTGGTTTTACCCCGACTCATTGACATGTATTTACATCTCCAATAATTTCAAAACGTCAAAAAGTATCCGGGAACTTGTGGTAAATCCACTGACTGGTTTGCCGACAATATGACCAAAATTTCCCTTCATCCTCGGGGCTGGCTGGCTGATCACTGGACAATCAAGAATCCCACTTTTCCAAAGTACCAATATACATTCATGCGACGTCCATTGAGTGTGCAGGGGAATATAATTGAAAGTGGCTCCAAGCGACGTGTTGCAAAAATTGAGAGTCAGTTTCTTCTCCTAACCCCCTCTCACAATCAGAAATTCTAAATGACTAAAATGGTATCCATATTTTGTAAAACAATTTCAGAAAAAGAAATCTCATCTGCAATACCAAATCTTCCTTTCAAAAGTGGGGATAAGGTCTACATTGTAACAAATGATGGTTACATTCCAGAGGTACGTACCAATACATCATTTCGGTCCCGCTAAGCTACTAATGTTGGCTATTTCTTTTGTCGCAGTGGGATTTGCTTACCATGTTGGCCTTGGCTACGCAACACCACAAGTATTGTCCCTATTAAATTGAAAACGAGAAAGTTAGCAGTGTAATACCACAATCAGTCCTCCCCTCAGAGTCCAATACTTCCCTAAAACTCCAGCTGGAAAACTGAAAGCTTCATGGCACAATTTTGTTACTGTACATTCAAAATCTTTTCTTTGACTCGGCCTTTTTGGAGATCCTGCGCCAATTCTGGATATTTGAGACCCAGGCAAGAAAGAACGTGTGTTGTTAGTTTAAAAATCATTTCTGAAATTGATTAGTTGAGTAACTCAATGTAAAGCAGCTTGGAGAATGGAGCACTTTTGGCACCTGGTGACTCTCCCACTGGAATATTGCTGGTATTGGACCTTAAACACAGTTTTTAAGTTGAATGCCAATGGAAGACGTAATGAAGAGGACCTGCTGGATATCAGATGTTAACACGGAAAGTGAGACATTTATAGAAGAATGAGATGATGCTTCATGTTTTCCTTTTTTGGATGCAGTTTACTGTAGTACAATTTGTTTTACATAACTTTCATTGCATCTCAAGAAATGTAAGTCAATTTCTTATCCAAGCATGTACTTGAAGGATGCTGGAGTGGAGAATCTTGATTAACGGAGCTTTAAGCACATTTTGGGGTTGTAGGAGGGGGGAAAGGTGGCTAAGGTAGGGAGGGCCTCAGGTACTAAAATCGCGCTAATGGCGTACTAAAAGCCGTGTTTTACACTTTTGCAGAGTTGTGCATGATGTGTCCAAAGTGATCAGTGAGGCCCGTCGTAATACGCGCTCTCCCAATATGAACAACGTATGCAATCTCCTAACACAGACTTGTGTTTTTGCAGCTTCCAGGCCAGGAAGGATTCACTGTTTTGAATTTGCTCAAGCTGTGTCCTGTTATCCTTGTTAAAGCTTGTTGGACAGGATTGAGATACACACAGGCTATTGTTCAAGACTAGACAGCATACTCACACAGTCTGACTAGCTGGCATCTGTGGGTAACATTTTTCCCATGAATGAGAGAAATCTCTGTCCCTTAGTACTCCTCTACGTAGGACCTAAGGTGTTGTGAGGTACATAGTTTAAGTGTGTGTCATCCATGACTCGGTTTGCTGGTTTCCTCTATCTCCCTCTTCACCCCTTCTGCCTCGTCATCGCATCAGACTCAGCTCACCTGTCCCGCCTCCACCATGCCCGAGAAAGCCCCTCTGACTGTCCACGCCGTTATCCTCGTCTCCTTCGATCACGCCTTGGGTCCCACCGTTGAATGGACCTATCCGCCCTCTATTTCCGAAGGTGAAGCCATCAGCGAACACATCAATCGGAACCTACCCTTTCTGGCTCTCCCCGATGGAGCACACCTCGTACGCGTGTTTTCATCGTCCTAGAGCCCTCAGAGGCCCTTGAATGCTAGTCTTCTCCAGACTCATCATAGGCTGTCAAATTTGGGCGCACATTTTTCCAGCAAACTGAAGATTACTCGTACTTCCACCTATTCCTACCGCACCTCTCAACTACCTCGACTGTCTTTGGAATCTCGTAGGCCTTCCCAAGCAAGACTTTCATCATTCTGGAAACCAGATCGGGGCCCTATGATCTGAGTCTCTCGTCTATTTGTCCCGCCCGGTTTTTTAACAATGCGCAGATGTAATCGACAGATTGTCAGTACAGACCTCATCAACCGTGGCGTGGATGTGACCCGCTCGACAGTACAGAAGGCTGTAGGCAAGTCTTAAACCCCATCACTTATCTCTCTCGATCCTATATGGGGCAGGCTCTCATAAGCCCGACTGTTGCATATATCTTTCAGTGGTGTTGGCCAATCGACCTGTGTTCGGTTGTATTCGGGATAAGCTCGGAGTCGTGACGCGTGCGTTGTTCGCCCAGCGGGACTTTGCGGACCGCTCGATCCTCGTTGATTTTTATCACAGCCTCGAAGCCTCATTTGAGCTTGGGCTGGGTGAGGGCGGCGGAGAAGTGAGAGTTCAGAGCGCGGTCGTCGCATCTGTAGATTCTGCCCCCTTCAATCAAGATTCTTCACCGAATGAGCCATCGCAATCTTTTGATACCGAAGCTGCCAAACGGGAAGAAGAGGCTCGTGCGGAGGCTTTGAGGCGTCGGAAAGGTAAAGAGAAAGAAAGGAGCGGTGAAGCGGCAATTTACATGGGTACCAAGTCAGTCTGACAATTTGTCTCTCCCCGATTTTACCACGACCTCCTAGTCTCTTTCTGATGTTTGCGTTCATCTTTTGGAACTGTTGATCGTAACAGTTTGCGAGAACTGATTCATCAGTTTCGGCTCAAGACCTTGCAATTAGTCAAGCTGTTGATGCTTCAACGTCGAGTCAGTTGCTAGGACAAACCACTGAGCGTTATCATATAATGCTAACTCGCTCTCTTCTTTGACCTCAGATCATGTTCTACGGACATCCGGTAGAAAGCCTTTGTACTTATCAGTACTCATTGGTATGTGTATCCTCTCACCTCTCTTGCATCCTACTGATGCTCACCTTTTCTGCCCTATCAATCCAACCCCGAAGGTCTCCCTACTACCCTGTAAGACAAATGTATGCTTCCTGTCCTAGTGCATCAGACTAACGCCTTGTTTGTCGTGTCATCAGGTCTGCTAGTCAACCTCGAAGATTCTGGCTCACCTATGTTAGCTGAGCGTGCCCAGCACATGTCCCGACCAAGTTCTCTACAGACCTCCGATCACCACAGCCTATTACGGTATTTTGGACTGCCTTTGGACATCTTTGGACAAGTACGTGCGTCAATTTCCATGCTTCAGACTAGGCAGCTCGACAAGCCTGCCTCAGCCCAAATGAAGTTGCATAAACTAAAGTTGACCATGGGAAATTTCTGTAGGACTCCTTCTTTCAGCCCTATTTGCCCCTCCAGCAAATCGACATGCTCAAGGCTGCGACCTTCCTGGTCGGGACCACCAACACTATCTTCCAACAGCAGAGAGATTGTCACATTGATGCCCTTGCTAATGTACGCCTTCCTCCGACAGTTCTCCATAATAATGACCAGGTCATTTGCTGATAACTTGATTGGGGCTTGCTGGCTTGCTAGATCGAGGTTGCTACACTTGAAGTCAAAGACCCCAAATTGGCGGCTATGGTGGCACTGACGCCTGCAGATCGAAAGTGGATGGATGAGGTGTGTCTTCAGCAGGTGGTGTCATACCCTTCATGGTCCTGGCTGATCACTTCACGTTTCCTCTCCAGCTCATTGCGGCGGTGGACTCGTCTTGGAATCCTGAGGATCCCTCCAGACCAATTGGAAACAAGTTGAGATATTTCACTCTGATGGTCATATCAAGTACCATAAGCTCATCAGTAATCACATCTGTGCTATGCTCCACTCACAGATTTGTCGGAAGTGATGATTATCTGAGAAAGGAATTTGAGGTATGTGTTATTCAGAAGCGGATCCTGTAAGGATGATGGCTGATCATATTCGACTGCTCCCCTAGAACTACGTTTGTTCAGTGGGTGCCCTCCATCTCCAGCTTCCGATCTCCTGAGCTCGTGCTTAACCCTTTGAAATGTGAATTCAACTTTGGTAGGCACTTTCAGCAATCAAGTTTGCTGATTATTGCGAGCGCAACAAGGGCACCGGTGTCATGCTAGGGAACAGTGGTTCGTTCTCGTTGACGTGGTGTGCCCTCCGATATGAAACTCGACGAGCTGCAGTGCTCATGCAAGCCACGTCTTCATTTTAGATTCAGCCGCTGCTAGCACAGCCGCATTCAATGACCAGTTTATTCAGAATTTCAAGGCAACCTGTGCATTCCAGTTATGGGATCAGCATACTGACAGGTAATGGCCAAATTTACAAATCCCAAACACGGTTATACTTTACCCCTGGTCGTAATAAATAACGCTGACATGATGTCCTTTGATATTCGCATCTCCAGCGTCATCTTTGACCTCATCGATCCTAGACATCCCTGTGAAGGGCGTGTCTCGGTCGTTGAAGATGTGGGTATCAGGCTCACGCACGGCTTCAAGGATCTGAAGCTGGACGAGACACTTTCGAAAGGCTCGGAAAGCGTCTGGCGGCTGGCTACCAATTTGAAGACTGACCTAACCAAACGACAGGCGGAATACCGTCAAAGCCTCAGCTCGGCCAACAGCGCGGTCTCGGGCGAGACGGATCAACCGCAACGAGGAACGCCGTCACCGTCCCCGGACAACGGAAACAATAGTGCGACTAACTCATACAAAGCCCCTGGTTTGTTTGCTTCTCACTCATAACTTGTTTTGTCAACCTTCTGATGTCTCCCACATTTTCCTTTACTTTAGACAATGGTTTACCAGGCCAACCTTCAGTCCGGGCTTCATTGGCCACAACCTTCAGCACGTTCCTATTCGGGAGTGGTACTCCAGCACCTGCGAAAAGTCCCCGCCCAACTTCGGTCACCTCAGGCAGCTTGCAAAACTTGCCCCCCGCGCCTTCAACTGATCCACCATCGCCCATCAACACCTTCTTTAGATATAGCTAATGTCTCACCGCAAATCGTTCTTGTTTCTCTTTCGCACCTTCTTTTTCTTCATCTTTCTTGCTACACACGCACAGACTTGTAATTTTCTTAATGCTGTTGTTCTAGTGTTTACTGAATACGTAGGGTCATGTTGAATTTAGCACGTCGTCTGGGTTTGTGAATGCATGTTGATCGTTTATTTCACTTTTGGGTGCAGATTATAATATGACAGAGGGGGGCATTGGTTTAACACCCTCTGAGGTACCCAGATTGTGTATCTATATCAGCTGAACATTTTGATTGCATCATGAGGTTACTTTATTTAGTTGCGGGCGCTGGACTATGGCATCTGAGGTCCCGACAGCCCGATAGTCCCACAAATACTCTGTACAAAACAGACAAACACTCATCTTTCGTCTTCGTATCATCATTTTTGACTTGCCCCGTCCCATTTTTCCTATATCTTTCTGACGGCTTTCAAGTGAGGTCTGAGTGCGACATATGCCACAAGATGCACGAGAGTTCAGTCGTCAGGAATCCTGTCGCAGACCATGGTCATCTTTTTCCGATGCACTTGTAGCAGGGCTGCAGGCAGCTCGCTCCAAGGTCCGCCTACAGTAGTGTAGACGCAGGCCGCCTCCGCCTGGGATGCCGGTACAGAAGGGACACCGTACAGAATCATGGCTTGCAGAGCCGAGGCACTCTTGGTTCGAGATACAAGTCTTGAGGGGGTAGTACGGAATCCGCGGTCGTAGGGGGACCGCAACCCCTAAATTCCATTTTTTCATCACCCCTCACTCAACTTCAACTTCACCTCACTACACTGCAGTACACCTCAACCTTCGGCTCTCCACCTCACTTCATCACTCCTCACTTCCGCTTTGACCCACCTTGCTTCGACTGACCTCAATGTGACTCACCTCAATTTAACATACACGTCATTGATTGGTCAATGGTTCCTTTGGTACACTTTCTTTTGCACTCTCCCCTTCTCACTTGTTTCACATTTTGATACCATAACTGACCACTTCAATTGATCATTTTCATTCTTATTCACCATATCTCACTCACGCTCAAACTGGTCAAATGATTTTATTTCATAGTCCACGGGTTTTTTCTCACTATATATCACATACACCTCACCTCATCACCCCTCAATTTGAAACATGTGTCATCACCAACATATTAATTGCTTGC
>KI574344.1:6429-18338 GCA_000500245.1 Cronartium ribicola 11-2
AGACTTGTTCCTTTTGACCCTCTTAGCTATTTGAACATACAGTGCAGGTTCAGGTGTTGTATAGCTTGCAAAAATTCTGGAAAAATCACCAAGCCTTCTGACTGGACACTAAAATGTTTCCTTTTTTGGGGGGGACTTGTTCTGCATCATATACATCTTCTTCAACCCATTGAATGCACCAAAATGTGTGCTTTTTCTGGCATTTGCCTGCCAGAAGACCCTAAATCAGCATTGTATTTGTCATTGACAATGCAAAATTAATCCAAAAAATCTGAAAAAAATCATATAGAACTTAAGTCACACTGAAGAGTCTACTGTGAATTTTTTCTATTTTTTCATGCCTCTTCTTGAGGTGTAATCAAGCTTATGTCTAAGCAACTCAAAAGCTGATGTCCTGGTTCACCTTACATTTAGATATGAAGTGTGATGGAGGCTGGGATGCATTTCAGGAAAATCTGAAAAAGACATTCAGCCTCTTGGTGCATCTTGGGCACCTACCCTGATTTTTTGGGATTTTTTGTGCAAGGTTTAGGTCTTGAAATGTGGTGCACAATCACATTGCAATATCACAAGAGGCATCATTCCCATTGTTTATTTAGAGCCTGAGGTTGCTGAACAATCTTGAAAAATTTCAGAAACATTTCCACAACATCAAGGAGCCCTATTAAGCCCACCATGATTTTTGCAGATTTTTTCTGGCACATGAAACAAGGTAATTCATTGCAGAAGTCTCAAATTTCCCTGAAACCCCAATTTTCCTCTAGGAATAAGTGAAAATATTTGTAGTGTGTTCAAGTCCATACATCACATTAGCAGTCATGACTATTTCTCTTCAGACCTCATGTTTTATTATCCATTCCCTGTTTGAACCCTGCGTGTCTGCAGGTTAGTCTCAGTGTCAAGCCATTGCCTCATCTTCATTTTCTATATGCTCACAGATCCTATTGACCTGCTTGTACCAGGTTATTCTCAGTGTCGAGCCATTGCCTTGTCTTCATTTTCTATCTGCTCACAGATCCTATTGACCTGCTTGTACCAAGTTATTCTCAGTGTCAAGCCCTTGCCTTGTCTTCATTTTCTATATGCTCACAGATCCTATTGACCTGCTCATACCAGGTCAACACTTGTCAAGAGCAGGCACTTCTCATACTCTCAAGTCTTTACAAACTTAGCACCACACTAACACTAGCCTTGACACTGAATTTGACATTGCACTAACACTACCCTTGACATGGCGTTTGAAGCTTGAACTTATACCCCCACCCTAGCCTATACCCCCTACACCAGCTCATACCCTACCCCACTATCACCTCATTTCCCCCATTCCACTAAACATGTACCCCCCAAACCCATCAACCAAGTACCACCAACAAGTACCACCAACCAAGTAATGATCCTCAGCCCTGCCACTTTCAAAAAAAATGGCAAATATCATAGAAAAAGAGTAAGTAATTTCTGGTGTGGTTAATATGAATTTTAGTTAGATATTTGTGGATAGAGTAAGAGTGATTGTGTTAAAGGCCAGTCTTAGGAAGTTATTTCATAATCAGAACATATTGAGTATCAAGGAAGGTATCCTCTTCAGCCAAAGTCAAGCTCATCATGAATGTGGTTGAAGGCACCTCTTTCTCCACCTCAATAGCATAGTTTCACCAGGACCAGTTGAGTTTGATGAAATTTGGATGGAGAGTCAGATATTTCCATCAAAGCCAGGCAGGTTTGAAAAGTGGGTGGGGGATTTGGAACAGCTTGACCAGACATAGAGGTCATCCTATCAAAAAATTGGTCAAGGATAGACACTTGATTCTTTCTCAGAAAGGCCCAAAAGAGTTTCACTACCTTGGAATGGTTTGAAACCCTAGTAGGGGCAGGGAGGTTTATGACACAAGATGAAAGATGGTATGGTACATTCCATGTTGTCTGGAGGAAGCCTAGAGAAGTGCATGTTGCATAGAAATATCAGAGAAAGCAATCTACAATACACAGGAAGGTCAGAGAACCTGCTGCAGCATTAATCTTGGACTGCAGGTCCACCACTAAACAGGCTCATGCTGTTACTGCAGAGGTCCTGCAACCCATGCAGCTCCTTTGCCCATGCTGGACTGGATGGAGAACTGACAGAACTTGGACAACAATGGTGTGTCCTGGCCTGCCAGTGACCAGTAAATAGGAGTTGGGCTTTGTTGATGGTACCACAGAGAGCATTGATGAGATGTGTCACTTGATGCCACACAATCTCAGGCATGTGATTGCAAACTGTTTACAAAACACTGTCCAAGGCCTCACTGAGGATGTCTATACAGAAAATGTGAATAAACTAAACTGGATAGGACAGTGCGTTGTCCTTATATGTTTGACTTGGTTCTTCATTGGGTCAGTTGCACTCAACAGGTTTGTTGATCTTTACTTCTTACAATCAGTCAACTCATACATTTGTATAAACTAACAGTTGCGCATATGTATGTACCTGATCAGTGGCATTTGTCTGCTCCGAATTTCTTCTCAGTCATCTTTCATTCTGTTTTCCACTCTAATTATTCCTTTTGAAAAGCCAATAAAGCATACTGTCGGCCTGCTGTAATTTTTTGTGGTGAGGTGTGGAATTTCTTTCTTGTCGCCGATGGTGAGAGAGAGAGACAGTCATGTATAGTAAAGTTCGTGACACCATCGATCATAAAGTTTGACTCAGCCTGATTCAGCCATCAAAGAATTATAAATATTGTATGATTGCATCAGCGTCGTGCTGTGACTCTGCTGGAGACTGAAGCGCGTGGTGAATGGAGTTATGAAAGGCTGCCTTACGTGTCCGGCTTAGGCAAGCGCGTCGGGTCGACTTTTGTCAGTTATCCGCAGTTTAAACGAGTTTCTTTCATGCATCAGGCTCTAGGGGATCACCTTCAGGTTTAAGGATATCCAATGCTGACTTCCTGATTCAGAACAAACATTTACCCTCAGCTCCTCATCGATTTCTAAATGCCACCATAGAACTATGCTGGCGTATGCGCAAATGGTCCTCATTTGAGACTGACTCAAGCTCGACTTTTCACCTCTTGACAACCCACTTCTCACTAAAGCCGATACTGAGAAAATCATCTATTGTCTTTCTCCATGTGGGAAAAGCTCTCGAGACCTGCATTGACACTCAGGCTCGGCTCAATTTTTTTTGTTTTTTTCATGGCACAGAATCGCTCTCGTCACTCACCGGACTCGTAAGATGGCTATATTGGCCATTTCCGGTCAACGAGGTGGTTACCGATCCTATATATAATGAAGATACCGATTTTTGTATTCTCAAAAATCTCGGACTGCCACCTTTTCTCAGAACCTCTCCCTCAACTTTTTCGCCACAGCAACCTAATTAATAGAACGGACCATCATCACTCTTCCAACTTATTAAATTCTTTGTCTTCGTTTCATTCAATATGAGCTCTCCAGAAAAAAATCTTAGCTCTCGCTCTTCTGCAAACTCTACTACCTACCCTGTTACCGTGACTCCGAGCACGCCCGCGTTCATGTTATCGAATTTTAGGTCAAGCTCTGAAGCCAAAAAGGAGGATGTCGAAGTGCAGGTAGAAGAGGAGAATGAACGACCTTCGCTGGTCAAAATGATTCGTCATGAGCGAGCGCGACGCATACAACTCGAGGAAGCAACTTCTGAGCTCTCTCGTGTGTTGGAAGAACGTCAAGCTCAATTGAGTCAAGCCGATATCACATTGGAAGATGTACAATCACAAATTGGGCAAACTCAAAAAGATGCCGAGCGTCTGGAAGTGGAACTCAACAACCAAGAACCAGAGCTCAAAGCTCTGAAGGAAGTCGGAGTTCAATTATCACAAACAAAGATGAAGTTGAAATCCCTCAAGGCTAAATTGAAACAACAGGTGAATATCTTGATCTCTTTCCATTCGTACTCTTTTCGAAAAAGTGAGGTGACGCACTCGCTGACCACTTTTTTTTTTGTCACACGGTAGGAGACGGACAGAGCAGAAGATCGATCGCTTTGGCAGGAATACGGAGATTCTCTAAAGGCTCATGCCAAAGAATTAAGTGCCTCCATAGACGCGGCCAAAGAGCAGTCTTCGGCGTTTGATCAAGCTAACTCAACTTCTAATTCCGGACAACCGCCTCGAGCCAGAAACACAGCGATTGATATTTGGAAGACTGCACCTGAAGTACTGAAAGAATTATCTGAGCTTCGTGAACTGTCAGATGAGTGCGATGCACAAATCGTCGCCCTGAATGGATCACTTTGTCTCGTCAACGAAGAAATTAAGGAGGTCGATGAACTTTATCTTAAACTTTCGTCACAAGGTATTCACCCTTCACTTCAAAACACCGATTCCTTTGTTTTTTCGCCTCCTTCTTCTTCCAAGTCGACTATTCAAGTCTCAGGAAATGCTAACAAACCTAAAACCCTGGATACAGATCGACCTATTTCTGACCCAAAGTACTCCCTTAATACTCCTGAGCGTGCATCGAAGCATGTATGGGAACGAGAACTTGCCACCTTGACCGAAGAAAACAATTCTCTTCGGTCATATGTTAACCGTCTCGTTTCACGTATTATTGACCTCGAAGAGTTTCAAGTTGTATTGCACCGCGACTTTGATTCTCTATCTCTCAATGTTGGTAACGCTTAGCGCTCGAAGTACGGCTCCTAGATATCACATTAGGCCTATCGGGGGCTAGGCGAGACGTGATCCATTCTTCCGGGCTCCCACCGAATTCAATTTACCTAAGCCCTCGTCTAGAGCCCGACCAATTTCATTTTTCTCGAGTTTTCTTTTTTTCTTTGTGGATGAAGCTGTTGGGCATAGATTTCAATCATTACCATCTTTATTTAAACTTGACATTTTAATAGTTCTTCACAACAAACTGCTTCGTGTGTTGTATCTTTCCATGTCTATCTAAACTTTCTGATGTATCTCTAATTGGGTAGTAAAATACATATCGACGTCTTGGAAATAGATTCACATTAACATTGAGCTTTGGTATTCTTTCAAGCTTTGTATGTGCCGCCATGGCAATATATATATATATATATATCAGTTGCGGTCAGTTGGAAGAAAAAAAAACCCCTCAATACGTGTGAATGGGCTCTTTGAGTTTAAGCGGAGACTCAGAGTGTATGCTGTACTGGTTCCCTTGAGGCAGCGCAGTGGTTACCTTGTGCGCGGGGCAAAAATGGTGAGAACCTGCCAAGGAGCCACTGCACAAATAGTTATGTTTCCTTTAGGCTAGATGTTGATAAGAAAAGTTCATTCTTTGGTGTGTGAGACGTGCGAAGGCATCAATGACATCTATCAGTGTTCCGGACTTTCCGAACTGGAAAAAGGAAGAACAATGTCATCCTGTAACGCTCAAAAAATGAAACGATTTTCATAAAGTCTCAGCAGCCAATTTTTCTTTGAGAGAGCGGTAGAACTTGGCCATTCAAGCTATTCCAGCCCATATCTTGGCATCTGCATGACCAAGATGTGTGAGATGCAGTTTAGGTGCGCTAGGTAGAGTTCTATCTTGCACTCATGTGAATATAGTATAGGCATGAATGGTTGATCCCAACGTGCGGTTTTCTCACGGAGGTAGATACATAATGCCATGATTAGATATGCTATGCATAAGAAAAACATCAGTGTTGTTCCAATCAGTCAACGTACAGCATGACCAACCACGTTTATAAAGATCATAAAATGATCGGGTTCAAGATGTGACCAGTCAATAAGGATAAAGACTGACACCATAAGGCTTTTCGGATAATTTTAAAACCACACACATCGATATCCAGACTTCTAACCACGAAAGAATAGTGCCAATGATAACCGCATGATGGCTAACGCTCGAAAATCGCCCCGGAGATATTATTCCAACTTTACATTGAAGCGAGATCGTTCGAGAACCCAGGTCTGTTCTCTCCAGCAATTTTTGCAATCTGGCCAGCCAATTAAATTTCGAAGGGTTGATGCAAGGCGTGTCCAAGAAGAATTGAGATGAGAATGAGCAGATATTGTGCGCTTAAAACCAATTTGCTCGATCGCCTTGATCTGCACGTCGTCAATTATGGGGATCAAGCTGATCATGACGCATTCTACGTTCTGGTTCCCCACAAAGCAGCTTGAGACGGCGTGTGTTACCAGGTCTGCGTCAATTCCAGCTGGTCGAAAAGGAATTGAGGTTGCCAGATGTCGAATACGCATTGTCTGGATTTCTGATGCAATCAGCGTGTCTTGACTTGGTTGATGATCGGGTGATTTGGAGCCATTTGATTGATTCGAAAGTTTCTCTACCGCTACTACCCCAAGTTGCCGGCCGTCGTATTCCAGTACCCATATTGTAGAATCGCCAACACCGTTCATTAGCGTTATCGTGTTCCTGTAGTAGCTCTTCGGATCTATCATGTCCTCTGCGTGTAGTGCTTGTCTCATGACCGAGTTGAAGTATATCCGATGGCACCAGTTGAGTAGTACAAGCAAAACCAACGGAGGTCCCACAAACACCGGCATGCGCATCATCATCTTCACGCCCACAGTTTTGAGGTAATCTCTTCCACTCTCTTCTTTGACAAAATCCATGTGCTTGAGTGGGATGTAGGTAGTGAAGGCGATGACCCAGATGTAGACCAGTGGATTGGACCAAAAGAGATTGACATTTGCGGGCCCAGTTCTGGAAAGTATCGAAGCTCCGATCAGGTAACGCACAAATTTGAAATCTTTCTCATGATCGTAATTTCTTATTGAGGCTGGGGGAGCTGAAGGCTGTTGCTTCGGATGGTCCGACATTTTCTTCTTCTTTTTATTTTGTGAGGTGTTGTGTTGGCTGTCAATGGGAGCAAGAAGCCATCAGTGCTCAGGCGAAAGACACTACCTGCCATGCATTTGGCCGTGGCCCCGTGGCAAGATCGGGTCATAGCGGGATCTTACTGTAAATCCGACGTTGAGTTCCAGCTTGTCAAAGTCCCAGACTCCAGAAAGCCCCTTCTATGGTAGAGTTGAGCAGAGCAATGGATTCATATGTGTGCTCTGGCTTATTTTGAGGTCTTCTGGTCAGGACTCAACTGATGACTTCTATCCCAAAGAGGAAAAGTACAGCTTGGGCATTTTCATAACAACAATCTCATGCCTTGTGAGCAAAGCTGATCATCTAGATTTTTGAGTCTGTAGGTACTTTGTCTTTAAAGGACAAGTCATTGGAAAATTATCCTCCAACAGACTCGAATATACTATTAACAAGTACTTGTAAAACAACTTTTCCCTTCTTCACGCAATTAAAATATTACTGCAATCAAAAGAAAATAATCATAGATACCACATGAGGCAGGCATACAAAAGAACAACAAAGTGGAAAGATGCAATTATGAGGAGAATTTTCTGAGTAAAAAAAGATGGGCGACTGCTGGAAGCAAAATGAAACAATGACCACAATATGAACTCGAGAAACAAAGAGGATACACACTTGGCAAGGAGGTATGTATGGTCATCACGACTTGTACAACTTCAGAAAGACTTGATACAGATGTTTTTTTTTAGAATTGGAAAAGAGTAGGGTACGACAAACCTAACGTCAAGCTCAGCTTTCGCGATGAATCTTAGATTTCTTTGTAGGATTCAATTTTCAACAGGGCTTAAAACATATAAAATCGAGTCGTGGGTGTCCAAACGTAGTTTGAAGCGTGAGGAGTAGCTGATGAACCCGATGTCAGTACGTTTCCAGATGTCTCGAACTCGATAAGTCATATCATCTCTTCTTAAAATCTTCCTCTCAGAGTTCATCGCATCTTCCATCATACTTAAATTGATTTCAACCTCAATCGGCACTACGCTCACCCAAAGAAAATCAAAATTCAGATTCAAGTCCCATCATCCATTAGTCTGGCTTTGACTCACTGTCCCACCAGGCTTGGTCACCAGCATTAACAATTCCAAGGAAGATCCGTCCATCATCCAGCTCGGAGACCCATATCTGCTGTCGCCATTCTAGCTCCTCTTCTTCATTTCTGTTGTCCCTTACGTACTTCCGCGTCCGGCGCTCAGTACGTGAAGACGAGGCGATAGTAGAGCAATATGATTCAGGTTCAAGCACCTCATCAACTCCCATTGACATTCGTACAAGCCTGCGTTTCTCTTCCCATACTTTACAGTCGGTCAGTTGAGGACCGAGTTTTTGATCCTGATCATAGCGTGTGAGATTGAAGTGGTGCAATCGGGCTGGGTTATTACCAGTCTGGCGTTGAACGTCAAGAACTTCAGGATTTAACAAGAGCTCTTTGCGCTCGGTCGTAAGTAATTCTAGATCGTCACCTAAATAAAAGGGTGTTCCCAATAAAGCCCAGATCGTTACCACACTTCTAGACTCAGCTAAAGTCATATCGGAGACAAGACAAGCGTCCAGATCGAGTAGGCCATCCCAAGCGCGATGAGCATCAATACAACTCCATGGGGCTGCCTTTCGAGCATTCCGGACCACTCGATCAAACGTTGTCATCTGATACCCATACGCCTCAATATCTATCGCTACTCTCCAGCTATCGACTGCTACGTCCAGTACTGGCCCGACCTCAACCGGTGGGATCTCCCAGCTCGCCGCCAACCAAATCTTCTCCCGACCGGCGTGTCGCCATTCCTCGTACCCCCGATTAATTGCTTTACGCCACGCGAGGAGATCGGGTCGGGTGTCACATAGATCACCGGATGCGGCGGGAAATGAGGAGCCAGGGACGTTTCCGTCGAGCTTTACGAAGCTGATGTTCCAACGGTAAAGCCCATCGACGATACTATCAACATATAATTGACTACCGGGGTGGCTGTAGTTGAGCGCGTAACCCACGTGAAAGGCGTTAGCGAGTGGCCGTCGACAATTGGGCGGACGAGAACCACCCGGTTGAATGGGTGGGCAATGAATCACTTCGTCTGCAGTATACTCGCTCCCGAGGATCTTTATCTACAGTATTGAGGTTAAGAAACTTCTTTGAGTAGACGCGCAAAGATAGAGAGAGATGGAGAGTGTACTGAAAGCCTCACGTACGCGATTCTCTACAGCAAAACTCTCGACACCAGGCAAGTAATATAAACCAAGTTTGAGACCTTTACGGGCCAGATATGATCTCAGGCCGTCCATTCCGCTCGGAAACCTCAAGCGATCCATTTGACGCCGCCCATGTTCGTCAAGCTCTGGGTCCTGAACGATGACGTATTGGGTGAAGAAGTCTTTGAATCAGAATTCAAGACAAGCGCTTGGGGAACGGGATGTATAAGCCCTCACTTGCCAACCAGAATCTAGATTGATGTGATCATAGCTGCACAACGTATTATATAAACCATATGGGGTAGACAAGGGTAGACAAGGGTAGACGAAGCAACGTGAGCATTTGGAGGAAAGCTGGATAAGAAAGAAGAAGACGGACCCGAGAGCTGAAAACTCGTCCGCCAACACGTCTGCTTGGCGCTTGACGTGTTCTTCGGTTAGCCAGAAAAAGCCGTAGCCCTAAAGTAGAGTGCCACATGAATCAGTTGGTTGTCAAGAAGGGGAACACCAAGTGGGGGTTCTCACCGGTCCCTTGAAGCTCTGTAGACTCCAGCTGGACCAACCGCGATAGCCTGTTGGAGAAGAAACTTCAAAGGTTGGCGAGATTGAATTGGAGCTTAAGACTAGTTGATCGATTGCATGAGATTGGTGAGGGAAGCAGACGAATGAGAAGCTGAGGATGGAGAGGAGATAGCGTTGGATCATGATGCTGTAGAATGATAGTCTGATGGCTGCCCTGGGTACAAACAAGTTCTCATCAATTTCAACTCATTCATCAGGCCGGAATTTAAAAAATAAAAAAGCGCATTTTGCTTCAACATTTCGCACTATCTTGAGCCCGAACCAAGCCATCGGATCTCAACTGATAAAATATTCGATCCGAACACACACACACACAAACACAAACACCCGGAGCATAACAAATCAGACTTCAACCGCGTGACTACTTAAGTATGTCAATCTTGAATGACTTCAAATCTCTCGCAAACTTGGAGAAGCGCAGCCAGTCTCAGAGTTCAGCTAGATGATACGTATAAATATGTGATTTGTTTTTTTTTATACAGAAAAACTACAGTTGTCAAAGGCTAGTTCCAGCCATGGCTTGGCCCCGAGCCGGTCCCAGATCCGGCCCCGTGGTAAACTGTTGGGCAGTTTTTTTTTTTTTTAAAATAAAACTTTTTTAAGCAGTAAAAAACATCTATTCAATGCTGCGTGTCTGAGGCCTGTTAACTTATACATGCAATCTACTTATCTATGTACATATCAGGTACTTAAGCACTTAGCTGACGTACTTGGATACCTACTTGAGCACCTAAGTTAAGTACCTAAAGACCCATAGGTATCATAGTAGATTCCCACGGCGCAAAATGTGAGGGTCAAAAAAAAAAATCCCGCTGGTCATATTGACTTGGCAAGTCATTTTTGAGATAGGGGACCTTCCCTTATCCCATAAAATGTATTTAGTTAGACCTTACCAATCAGTAGGGTATGATGTGTGTGTGTGTGTGGGTTAGATCATGTAATCAAAATTTGAATTTTTCAGAACAACTGTAGTTAAGACTAGCCTTTTTACCAACTAATACCTTTTTTTGGATTTTTGAGGTTTGGTTGAAACAATAAAGCTGTCAAGTTGAATAAATCTTACTTCAGTTCAAATATTGAAAAGGATCTGAAAAAAAACCTCAAGGAAGATAACTTGAGCTTTAGCTCTAAGTGCACACACACACACATTAAACATTTAAACTTCCACTAGTAGCATTTTATACCTTCAGTTTCAAGGTAAACTTTAAAATGACATGCATTCAGATTGGTGTTTCTGCTAGAATCTGAGTGTAATATTTTGTTATATATTTCCCTGTCACACCATGGAATGTACACACTCAAACCTCGTATATCTCATCACTCTAAACCTAACTTTGTTACTCCTAGAAATACTGACAGACGCGACACGCCTCAAAGAAATTTCTCCTCATCAATCATTTCTTTACTTTATTGATTGGTCAGGTGAGATGTCCTTGAGGTGTGAAGTGTAGCAGAGTTCTGTGGTGCTTAACCACTACCTCCTGCTGTCTGTCAGGTGATTTCCAGATACAATTCCTCTTTTGTTACACTCCTTTTTCTTTTTTTTTATATTAAAGAGTCTCTACAGTGCAATTCCTTTTGCAAACACCTTTTTCTTTATAATATCTTAATTGTATGGGGATTAATCACTCATCAATCATTTCTTTAGTTTATTGATTGGTCAGGTGAGATCTCCTTGAGGTGTGAAGTTGAGCTGAGTTTTATGGTGCTTAACCATTACCTCCTGCTGTCTGTCAGTTTCTACATCTGTACAAATTCATTCAAACGAGGAAAAAATTAACAAGTTCTTTTTTTTTTTACACCTGCCAACTCAAACCAGGAAGTTTGAGAAGTAACTTAAGTATTATGAAAAAATTGTCTTGAGAATTCAGTTAAAAAAAAAAAAAAAGGTTTTAAAATGAGTTAAGGACCTTTCTTCATTTTTTTTAAAAAAAAGCTTTGCTACAATAGTTTTGTTAATATAAGTAAAAAAAAAAAAAAAGGAAATTGTTTCAAATTCTTGGTACAAGGGGAATTCCCTATAAAAAAATACTACTGATATGCCTTTAACAAGACATTTCATATTTTATT
Source organism: Cronartium ribicola 11-2 (assembly GCA_000500245.1). Lineage (NCBI taxonomy): Eukaryota > Fungi > Basidiomycota > Pucciniomycetes > Pucciniales > Coleosporiaceae > Cronartium > Cronartium ribicola. Next base: position 18,100 of record KI574344.1, read on the forward strand.
TTTTTTTGAAGACTTTTTTTTTTAAAAGGTACCTGTAATACAGTCTCAGATCTGTTACCCTGTTTTTTTTTTTTTTTCAAAAAACAACAAAAGATAAAAAAAGAAACGCCACAGGTATTAAAAATTAAGGGTATATTTCTCACCCTACTACTACTTGAAATAAAAAAATTACTTTTAAACAAATAAATTGTTTTATAATGATAACAGGCTTACTATTTTTTTTTTTTTTTCACAAGAAC
>KI574344.1:18384-35974 GCA_000500245.1 Cronartium ribicola 11-2
GAAAAAAAAAAAAAAAAAGGCTTTGCGTAAATTACTTTCAATAGTTTTGAAATACAAACTAACTGAAATTTTAGTGAAAAGGTAAATGAGAAGTGACAAACAAACGGAGTAGAACATCTTGCTAATTTTTTATTTTTTAGTTTTTTTTTCTCTTTCTTTTCTGTGAATTCAATTTTACAAAAGCACACAGGAGATAAATTTAGATGGCAAAAGAACTCTAAGCTAATGGGATACAAACACAAGGATAGATTTAAAAAAATAAAAAAAATAAAAACTTAAGAGGAAGGTACATTAGATAAAAAGACCATTATTTAAGAAACCATATGACCAGTTACCCCAATCTTACTAGCTACCCAACGTCCTATATCTGCGTTAAGCCAATTTAAACGACTTGCCATCATAAGCGGTAGAACTTGGTTAAGTGGCCAGAGTACTACTGCCTGCTCTTTTTGGACAGCCCTACGAATTCGTTCAGCCATTTGAGAAGTATCGGCTAACATGGCTGCAGGCATAGTTGATCCAGCAGCGAGCATGTCGGCCGTCATTCCAGATTCGATGAAACCGGGGCAGATGCAACTTACTCGAACACCGTAAGGTGTCGAGAGAGCGCGAAGGGATTGACTAAGGGAGAATAAATTGGCTTTCGTAGCGCCATAGACGGCGAATTGAGGAGGACCGAAGAGAGCGGCTGAGGAAGAGATGATACATATCTAATTTGATGAAGAATGATTTGTCAGATGAACTTCATGTTACTTCTTGCATCATCGTACCTTAGCGTCAAGAATTGGGGGGAGGGTAGAGAGAATGGTTGACTGTTTACCTTGCCACTTTTTTGCATCATCATAATTTCCCATGACTGCATGATGAAGGTGTAAGTCGACATGACATTGACAGTGTTTAATCGCTTGGCCGTCTGCGCGTACACCACAGTCAAGCACAGAAGGGAAAAGATGAGTCAAGTGCGAGAAAAGAAGCTGATTGATCGCTCAAGTGATAGTTTACTCACATTGGCACCCCACTTCTGAGGTTGTCCATGCTGATCGTCAGTGAAAGTGACAGTACCCGTGACAGCGAAGACCTCATCGATAACTCCATACCTTTCGCGAGTGTTGACGAGGACGTTCTTAATCGCATCCTCAGCGGCTTCGTGAGCGTAGTCGATCGAAAAGGTCTCGACCGTCGTACAACCCAATGACTTGGCCACCTTCGCAATCTGACTCAATCGCTCTTCGTCTCGACCGAGGATGACGAGTACAGTTTGAGAGCACGCATAGGCTTGTACGAGATTAGCTCCAATCCCTGAACTTCCGCCTGAGATCACGACCACCCGAGGTGGGGTCGTGATCGGAATACGAGGTGGGTCTTGTGTAAAGAATCGTAATAAGGGGTCCACCACGCCTTCGCTAAAAGTCCTCAACAAGCCCAATGGAATCCAGACAAAGAGAGTGAATACGTAATCTAGTAAACTAGTGATGAGGGTTAAAAAAGAAACGAGCAAGTTCTCGAAAGCATAAGACAAGTCTGGTAAAGCATCCAGTCGGGCGTAAGGGAAGGTAGGCTGCTTGAGTTTGTTGACAGCTATGGTAGACTGGGTGGGTGGATGAAAAGCCTTAGGAAGCATGGAGTAGGGCATCTTGAGGACGCGGATGATAGTGTGAGACAGCAAGCGTGAGGGATGGTAACCAGCTTTTGTTTGCTGGGTTGTCTCCGTCGAATGGTAAGTGGGCTACTCAGAGATGATTTTCAGAAGACCCAGATGGGGAATGACGTCAAGGGCGGGACGATCGAGAGTGATTGACCGTGGAGACTGGATGGATGGGGATAGAAGGTCAATCACTACACTTCACCAAGTTCATGAACAGGGTGAATTTATTTTGTTGCTGGTGCATCAAAGTACTAGAACGGTGAATGTCTGTCTTCTGGTGACCTCGTCAGTCTATTTAATTCCACACGGGGAACTCGACCAGGTCATGAGCCTTTGTCGTGTAAATATGGATTGGTCTTGTGCGCGATGGTATGAGGATAAAGATTCGCATCGACCAGTCGTATATCGCTTGAACTTTTGGCGATGTGGAACGTTTGATTGGCCGATGACCAAGTTGCCTTCAAATAACAACCTTCTTCTCGCATATCAGCTTTGGATCTTAACCAGTAAGCTGGAGTTTGAATGACAACTCTAACAGATGATATTGAAAAAGGTGTGCTTACCAATTTACTACTAATAGACGTCGAATGGTTGGAAAATTAAATAAAAAGCATCCATGACCGTCCTACAAGGATGAAAAAGGCATAAACAAGTTTGGGTTATTAATAATGCCAGCCTTGTACCAGTTTGTCTATGGCTTTCCATCACAAAATGTTTCAAGGCGTTCATACATATCAGAATCTCATTCACACACCGCCATCAACAAACACCAAGACCAACCTGAACAAAATAAAAGTTCTTGGATGCTTCACACCTCTGGCACTAGGTAACCTGAAACATACACCACTCATCAATAAGTGACATGAATGCATGCTCACGGTGCTAACAGACACGCGAAGAACATGACACCTTTACTCATCCAGTCAGATCAACGAAAGAAGATATGTAATAAGACAACAATTGATTTTAGCAGTACATACATAGTAGGATATGACAAACAACACGCTGCAAAAGATTTCGAACAGGACTGATGCACAAGCCAAATTGATCTGTGAGAGCTCAACGCCCGAGCGCATGCATCACACAAAGTATACACGTCCGGTCATGACTGTAGATGTCAACTCCGACGTTGAAACACCTATCTATAATTTAAAGACTGACTAGTTGAGACCGATTCAGATGAAATGAAATGAAAAGAGTATGCGCGCCAGAGTGGGGATAAGGGCAAGGACAAAGGGTGTGGTCGATTATACAATATAAGCTTATGTGGTAAGAAAGAAGAAAAAAAAAAAGTGAGTTTTTGGAGTCCAACCTCGGATGGGGAGGTGAGGATGTGGAGTAGATCGAAAGTTCAGGAGACAGCCGGAAGGGTGTTCACCACGTGGGTCGGCTGGGGTAACCCCTTCGAGAGGCGGCTTCGTAAGCGCGTCGACCGTTACGAAAAGCACGTGAAGTGTTTTTAGGCACTTGTTGGCCCATCCACCACATCACCATCAATCGACCGGCAACGATGAGAAAGGTGAGAAGGACTGATCCAAAGAGTACAGTGAGTGGCGGTCGAGGTGGAAGTGAGCCTGGTACGGAGGTAGGGAGGTGAGGCGCTCTATATCTATCTCTATCTCTCTCCGATCCAGATCCTGACCCTTCATCGTGAGCTTCTGGTTCATCGTCATCTTCACCGTCAGTCGGGGTGGGCACAGTGTATCCGGATGAAGCTGGTTGTGCGCGAGCCTGCCAAGATGGATAAACGGGTCTAGGGATCTGATCGTGTTTTGAACTATCAGGGGTACGTCCTCGAGGTGATTGATGAGCAGAGACCTATTGGAAGCGAAAAATCGAGAGAGAGAGAAAAAAAAAAAATTTGGAAGGAACAGAAGTAAGCAAGAGTCAAGTTTCGAGAGTGATCTTTTCGCAGTGGAAACGTACCACGCCCTCTACTACTTCTCGTGCGCCGTCGACAAGTTCCCGACCTGCGTCGAGACCTTTACCAACCAGTCCGCGCACACCAGTGAGTCGGCGACGAGCGTCATCAAAAGCGCTAAGACCGTAACCGGTGAGGAGAATCGCCACTAGACCGGTGAGAGCGGCCATAGCGAAGGCAGCGTAGGTAGCGAATGCAACAAGTGGAGAGAAGACAGGGACTTCTGTGGTTGTTGGAAAAGTGAGACCGGTGCTGGTCGAACGTTGGACGCGAGCATGGTTGAGGGTAGACTGAGTAGGTCGGATGGACGCAGGCGGAGGGGATGGGACGGAGGAGAGAGATGAGCTGGACGTTTGAGACGGTGGACAAGATGGCAGGGGTGAACGGTGATTGATGATAGCAGGCTGTTCAAATAGCCAAGTCCGATGAGTTGACATGTTGAAGTAGGTAATTTGGATGACGAGGTATGGAGTGAATTGTGAAGGGGAGAGAAGAAAGTCAGTTCGGAGACAAAAACCAACATTAGCAGGCGTGATATAATTATTGATTTATTTATTTATTTGAATATTGTAAAATAATACCACTCAAATTCTGATTATCATCACATTCACGTTCCCATCCACACATCTCTCAAGAGAGAACAAACCCAAAGATCCACTACATATTACACACTGTAGCACTTAAACTCTAAATACCCTCCCTATGCTGTAACACAATCCTAAAATAAACCTCAAGCCATCTCTAAAAAAAAAATATCGTAAAAATAAAATATGTAAAAAATGGACGATCTTTGTCAGATCACCAAGTCATCTGATCCGATTGCCGAGTCAAACACCCGACCCGAACGCGGAATTACCACACCGGAACATTAGAGACTTAATTCCAGGTCGTTTACTGTCAGAACCTGTGATGTGCAATAGCAAAAACACTTTAAAAAAAGAAAAAAAAAAAAACTGTCAGAACCCAAACCAACGGTGGGCACCGCCTTCAGCACATCTGGACAAGTACAGTCAATCAGAAATTGACAACAAACTTCACTTGACACAACACACGCAAAGTTTGGTAAGTAAGAACCATGAAGAGTTTTTTAAGTATGTAAGTCAAAATTTCTGCCATGGGTGTAACCCTCATTATCCTTGTACAGCATGACATGCCAAAAGTGTAGCTGGTGATACGATATTGGCTAGTCTCAACCACGACCACTCTGCAAAATCCAAATTTCATGACCCTATGTAACGCACATAAAAAGCCTACTGAATGATAGAGTGTAATGAATATATTTATACGACAAGGAAAAGGCCCCTTGTCTCATAAATGACTTGCCAAGTCAATCCAACAGCTGATTTTTGATTTTTTTTGACCCCTCACATTTTTTACCATGGTAATATCCAATACCTATGCGTACTTAGGCACTTAATTTAAGTGCTTATGTAGGTACTTGAGCATGTAAGGTAAGGGTTTAAGCTCCGTAGCCATAAGTTTGCATGTTCAAGAAAGGTCAGTAAAGCCTAATGACTCAGGTGTATGTATCAATAAGCAAAATATTAATCAAGTAGTCCAAACAAGCCAAAGGAATAGCCAGCTGCATCTTGATCATGATGAGGGGGATTTTTAGAACCATCTGAGTTAATGATGAAGTTGAAGCCAAAAGACTTGTAAATTGAGAGTGTTTTTCCACTTTTCTCATTCCCAAGATGGTCATTTGTATTTGGCAGCCAGTGCAGCATTGGATTGATTTGATGTGTGTATAGATAGACATGTAGCATGTATATGTATATGATTTTTTTTATGGATTTGAATCCTTTGGACAAGCATTGAAGAGACTTTTACTGCTTAAACAAAACTAGTCAGCATTTTGAACCCGTGGCTGGATTAGGGCCAAGTTTTGGCTGGGACTGCGGTTTGTAGCCTTTACCCACTGTAAAATGGTTTTTTATTTTACCAATTGGTTCAAATTGAAATAGCATCTAGGAACTTCCTTGCATAACTCCAAAATCATGATGTTGATTTTGCATCTCAATCACTCCTCATGGCCATGAGATTTTTTTTCTTGTTCCAACATATTGTCCCACCAATTTCTGGTGTACAATCCTGACTTAATTAAGTCCCCCATTCCTGATTTTGGCTTTTTAATTGGACTAGTCCATGCCAAGGAACAAGGGATTTATCCCATAAGATGGATCCCTGGCATGGAAGGTTCTGTAATTTGATAGAGAGAAAAAATGAAAAAAACCCTTACCTTAATTAACTTCCATGTTACACACATTTCTAAAAAATAAAAATAAAAAAAGGTCTGGTTGAACCTCCTGCTTCATTGGAGGAGGACCCTGGACTCACTTTCTCAAAAAAGTGATGGAGGGAAATGGCTTTGTATGTGATACAAACATTGGTTCCAATGAATTCAAGTTTTGACTGTAGATTATACAATTCTGTAGTGTAAGCCCAGGGGATTAAAAGGGAAAATGAAATATCTGTTTGCTAATATGAAATCCACTTGTATGTATCACAATCCATTTTTTGAAGTGAAACTGAAGAACTCTCTCTCTGATTGGAGTATTGGGATCAAAATCCTTTAATCAATATTTTTAATCTTATTTGGGAAAAAAAAGGATAGTTGGATGGCAGGACTCATCCTGCTCTGATATCGATCAAAGTGGCCATGGAGTCCATGAGTTCGGGCTTGATATTTGAGCTAAACAAGGCTACAAAAGCATACCCTGTGTAACAGAACTTGTTTTGAGGACCAAAGATTCCCTCTCAAGAGAATTTTCAGCCTCATTTTTTATTTTTTTTCAGGAAAGTACAAAAGAGGGATCTCCTCAGGAGAATGAGTAGAGCCAACCCTCCTAGTTTTCTTTGGGGAAATAAGATGAGAGTGGATGAGAGAGAGACATGGTTTTCTCTCTATCATATTTGAAAACCTTCCATGCCAGAAGCCCAAATTTTTGCCTAATTGCACGTCCCTTGTTCCTTAGCGAGCACTATACCTAAGTGATGCTCCAGCAAGGGATTACATGAGGGCAAGTTCACTCCATAGAATGTTCTTCATTTTCACAGTTGCCCACATCAATCTTATTTTTCATCTTCTTCTCGGAGCTCACACCCCATCTGGCTTATGACTCTCACTATCTGCAATCTGCTTAGTATATATAGTCCTCTATTTTGCTGCTTGTAATAAATTTTCAGTGTTAGATTTCTTATACCAACCCCTTTATTGGGTGTTTCTCCAGTCTTCCAGTCCCCTACATACTGACATTACGTGGAATTTTGAATTTTTGGGGTTTGATCCATTGGGGCTGTTTGCCCCAAAAAACTCTACACTCCTTTCCTCAACATTCTCACTAGGCATCTCATCTGGCTTCAGTCATTCATCCTTCCCATCACCCCCTCTCAATACCTGGAGGGAATCTCAATCTTTGGTGGGTTGAGCTTCAGATCTCATTCCACTTGCCCAGTTGGAGTCGTACACGGCCGCGGTACCCAAAACACTTTCTTACTGGTAAAAACCAGAAACCCTAGATTGTCAAACTACAGTACAAAGGAGCACCTGACCAAATCCAATCCTTTCTGAAACACAACAATTGGAATTGATGCAGAGATTTTTGGCCCTGGCTTTGAGAATTCAAGCTCATTCCACCAAATCATCAGATTGCCTCAAGATATTGAGGCAGTGAGAGTTGGAGGATACGTGCCGGAGGGAATAACTCAGTTTTGATATGGATCCCGGAGTGAGGTGACTAGTGAGAATTTTGAGGAAAGGAGTGTAGGTGTTTTTGGGAAGAAAAGCCCCAATGAATCAAACATCAATAGTTTGAAATTGCATGTGAGTTCCTTGCTAAAGTGGACTTGTATACCAGCAAAGAAGACTTAAGTACGTAGCTTTGGCTGACGCAACCGCTTCATGTGGCAGACGCATATTTTTGCTGGTTTAATTTAGTGTTACCATACACTACACAGGTATGTACGGACCATGGTGCTGTATATGGTACAGTACAGCAGCGCAAAAGGTGCGCTGCAGTCTGCCGCAGCTGGTCAAATCTTTGACAAAGCCAGGGATGTCTATCATTATAAGTAAGGATAAGAAAAATTAGGACTTCCTTGTGACTGAGTTGATCCTCATGACGGAAGAATATTGAGGATGTAGAGTATGAAGAAGACCACACCTCCTTCAGCCCCTTCCTTCCCATCTACCCATGATAATCTTGACAAATTCAATAGCACAAATACCTCTAGGATGTTTTGAAATGTCTTCTTTAGAGATGAAGATTCACTGGTCACTATTTATCCTTGGTTGACTCCTCTCTCTATGAAAATCAGCCTGGGTCATCACTACTGCTCTCCATCAGTTTCTTCTTTCTTTTTCTTGATCAACAAATGTACAAAGCTAGCCTTCTTTGTTGGACCCAGTTATGTAGCTCTGGTTGAAGGGTTCCCAAGAGGCAGGTGGCCAGGAAGAGTATTGGATATGAGGTTGGAATGACCACTAGATAGTACAAGGTAATTATTTCACTGGTCGTCATTAGCTAGAAATCTGAAATTGTGCTATAGAGATAAGTTTCATGCGCATCTGGCTCAAAGCATTCACTTTGGGGAACAGTACATTAGGTGGTGCATTAGCCAATATACACAGAAGTGTAAAAAATGATGGTGTAATTTTATTTCTTTTGGCTATATTATCTGAGTGAGCCAATGTCTTCCACTTGCTCTAATTTTTGTTTGCTTTGGTCAAGTGGTTGTTGAGATGTTTTTTTTTGAAAGGGTACAAGTACGTTCAAAATGTGTATGTATTGGTACAAATAATCCAATTTGAATGTGCTTGTACCCAATTTCAGACAATTTAGCCGTAAAAAGAAACATGATCATTTTTGACACTTCTGCATATCTTGGCTAATGTACCATTCTTCATAGTGGATACTCTTACAGAGAAGCTTCCTGGTAATTATTTTGGAAGCCAAGGAACCCAATCACTTTCCTCTTGGCTTTGGTGATTCTTGCCCTAATCAGTAAAGTTTTCGGCCAGACAAGAGCAGATCTCTTGCAGGAACCAAATTCAATGTGAACCTGGTTTCCTGAATAAGAGTTCCTGAAGACAAAAAAACAATTATGAGACATATGATGTCACAACCTACTTTTACAGAAGGTACTCACAAGAAAAAACCTGTGAATCTTGAAAAATTTAAGGGAGTATTGAAAGGAGACAGGGAAAGAAGCAACAATTTATGAATGATACCACACATCATAAAAGTACCTATTGAATTACATATCCCACCCTGAATTCTGTAGAAAGATCATCCTTCATAACAATCTTTCCCTCACCAAAAAACCAAGTCACAGCTGGACAGACTCCTCAATCTGCATTTACAAACTGCCTTGTAGGATACTCTAAAAAGAACAGTTTTTGTGGCAAAAATCACACATCAGTCTGAACTCCTCACAAAAGCTTGACTGCAAGTTTATTCATGTTATCATCACAACTTTACTATCATCCCTACCAGATCAAATATCAAGCATGGAGATCTGCACTGAAAATGAGCCCATAAAGATAATCAAGTACAGTATGCAAGTCAATCACTGAGTTTTTCAACGCCCATGTCAGACCTCAAGTCCTGACATTTTGGTAAGAACCATAAGGAGTTCATAGGTTCATAATATAAAAAACAAAATAAGAATACATACTCAAACCAAGGGGGGAACTCACCACCTTGACAAGAGCCATAGACCCCCAAGGATTTTTCACGGACAGACTTTCAAAAAAGAGAATAGCCTCCCATGACAGTTATTATGAAATCAGAAAATCCTTCAATGAATACCTGATGTCTCATTTGAATAAATAATACTATTGTGTGATTTTAAGAATGAACTAGCCACCCATACAAGACTGATTGTAAAGTTACAGAATCATTTCTTCCAACAAAATATCACTAAACAGGCTGGTTACTCGAACCAGGAATAACAAGGCAGCGCGATCTCTTACTTGACAAGAACTGTCAAGTTCAAACTCAAGGTTCTCAGTAGTAATACATCAGGAAAACCCTTAATCATGGGACCAGTATCAATTGTGACATCTGGTCAAGGGTCCAACTAGGCTAGAATTACTATCCACCAAACTTCTTATAGCTGTGAATTCTCTCACAAAGGCTACCCTGAAATGTATAAATAGAGGCCCATTTTCACAAGGAAATATGGACTTCACCCAATATTTACACCAATAAAATTTCCAGAAGTCCTAACTTGTGAACTCCCATAGAGTACTCAGTTCCACTTCTGAAAACTAAATTTTAGTTTGTGTCAACACCTATCCAACCTAGCCAAACTTGAATAATCAGCCAGTCCCGCCCTTCAGGACTCCTGACCGCAGGATTCCCTACCTTACTCAACTTTGGTTTCACTGTTTGTAGTTCTCCCACCACAGTGATCCTCTTAATGGACATTTAAACCAGTTCTTGCAACCTTTGTTTAGGCAAGATCCCTATTGTCTCCAGGCACAGGCTACTCATTACTTTTAAGTCTTTGAGGTAAAAGCATCAGGCCTAGGACTGACCACCCATCTTCTGTAATCCTACAGTAAGCCTTTGCCCAGCTCATATATTCCTATGAGTCTTTTTCATTCATCAACTCTCATTCCGTGTACACAGTGGGATATTTCAGGATTCACTCAGGTAAGTGCACTAGACCACCCCTGTGCTAAACAGCTACCCTGACACCCCATTAAGTTTCAAAGCATATCCCATCGCTAGAAAAGCTTTTCTTTCAATGTTTTTTCACACCAACCACCTTTCTTCCTGACTTGACCAAGTCCAATGTTACCTTGGCATTTTAGAGGACAGGTCCTTGCTGAGATACAAGGGACGTACTTGATGTGTCGGACTCCTGGCGTGGAAGGGTTTGAGATTTAGTAGAGGAAAAACCGGTCACTGCTACTTTACACAATTTACTCGGCGCAAGGGCAGTTGTCAGTATAAGGCTTTTTGATTGAAATACAACCCCGTACAGGTTGGCCCGGCCCTGCGCAACAGCTCATGAGCCAGCAATCTAGCAGTTTCAGCTCTTGAGATGCACCAAAAAGGTATGATTTGGCGCATCTCATGAGCCATGCGGCAAATCCAATGTATTCATGACACATAAGTACCAAAAGGCCCAGATGGCACAGTACTTATGCGCCAATATTATGGCGCATTTCAAGTCCAGGTACACAGATTTCAGGTATCCTGGCTTGAGTGAAGGTAAAAACAGCCTAAAATGAACCCAAATATTCAGGGTAGTCTATAAAGATACTTAAATGTGTCTCCTAACCATTTTTTTGGGATTTTTTTCTTGTCTTCACACACCCCACACTGCAGATTTGGCCACATTACATAGATTCGGCTTGAATCAGAGTGTAAGGAGTGTGAGGACAAAAAATAAAAAATAAAAAATCACAAATTTTTTTGAGGCGAGCTCATTTCATGATCAAAGAAGTTTACCTGACTTTTTTGGGACTTTTTTTTTTGGAATTGATTTAGGGAACCTAAAGTTTAACGCAAGCTAAAAAATCAACAGGAGTACCTTGATATCTTAGCTTGTGTTACAGTGTAAGTTCCCTAAATCAATTCCAATTTAAAAAAAAAAAAAGTCAGGTAAACTTTTGTTGGCCATGGAATGTGCTTCGTTGATTTTTTGGGCTTTTTTTTCATGTCTTCACACTCCTTACACTCTGATTTGAGTCAAATACACCTAATTTAGCCAGATGCACAGTGTGGGGCGTGTGAAGACGTGTATAAATTCCCAACAACCATTTCCAGTTTGACTGTATCTATAGACTATCGTGAATGTTTGTGATTTTTTTGGGATGTATTTGATAAGGCTGTTTTTGCGTCCCATGATGCGGTAAATAGCAGTGGCCGAGTATACCAGTGAAAAGGCCATCATAACAAGTCTGTATGGAGTCTTCAACGGGACCTCACCTTGGGATGACCCGATGTGATGCTGCTGAAGTGACCCGACCCGGGTCTCTCTGTCCTAGGAGGTGGGGATGGCCCGACCCCGATGCGATGTGGGTGTCTGATCAAGCGTCTGATCAGGTTTGCGCCATCGTTGACTTGTTAGCGACTGAAGTCAAGAAAGATACTATTTAAATAAACGGAATCAAATCAGAAGAAGATGAATACGAAGAATGCCATATTCGATCGAATGGTCGAGCTGCAGCAGGTTTGTCCTTGGTTTCTCTGACGCTGGCTTTCTTCCTCTTTCTTCTTTGTCTGTGTGTGGTTATACCATGTAATGTAGTTCCACTGGGCTGAGACCGTTCTTGACCGATCCCCCTTGATCCCGACTATCCTCATCAGCGCCGGACTGCACTCATCAACTCGGGCGCAACGGTTCAAACCTCACCCGAGCTCGCGAAACTCGAGAGCTGGCACGCAGAAATGGTTCAGAAGCAAGCAGAATTTGTTAGCCAACAACAACAGCAACAACATCAAATACAAGTCGGGATTAATCCATCCTCGAGACCTTCGACGGCCAATTTAAACTCACAAATTCCACATTCTCCTGCGATTCTGACTCATTCAAATCAAATCAATCACATTAACCATCAACCTTCAATTGGGTCATCTCCACCTTCCACTTTCTCACTCGATCCTACTCAACTTAATCAACTCCGAGCTCAGATCCTGGCGACCAAGACCCTCACCCGCAACCTACCACTTGATGACAATCTCAAGCAGGCCATCGCCCCCTCAGAACCATACCCACCTAGCATTGCTTCTGCTTCTGCTTCCTCATCCATCCCTCAAAACCTCCCCCAAGCTGATCGAGCTAGCTCGGACGAACACCTTTCCTTACCTGCTGACGTGGATCCAGAATATCTACAATCGTCCATTTATCCTTATCACACCTACGTCCATCCCAACACCGTGCTCCAGAACCCACCCGCAAATCTCAATGATCCTCGACCAGGCTCGAGCCAACACCAAAACACTTGGTTGGTTCCTAGTCTCTTGCCGCCCGGTCTTGATCCCTACACCGTCAAGGCTGAGCGTGAGAGGTTTATCGAGGGCCGGATTCGATGGCGTCTGGGTGAGCTCGAGGCCATGAACGCCTGTCTGCCGGACGCCCCGATTCACTCTGATACGTCATCATCGACGACGACCTCACAAAAGCTTCGGGCGCTGATTGCGATGAAGTCACTCCAGCTCCTCCCTCGCCAACGCGCTCTGCGCGAGGAGATCATCACCGGTCTCAATCACGCTACCAAACTCAACCTAGTGACCGACCGCACGGCGGCCAAGAGGCCAAAGAAAATTAACCTGCGCGACGCACGCACGACTGAGGCTCTTGAGCGTCGTCAAAAGACTGAACGCGAACAGCGCGCGAAGCAGAAACACCTCGATCACATCAAGGCCATCGAGAATCACGCGCAACGGCTCAAGAACGCACACGCAGAGAACCAGGAGGTGTATAGGCGATTGGGCAAGTCTGTGCTCAAGTTTCACGTCGAGGCGGAAAAGGAGGAACAACGCCGAATTGAGCGACTTAGCAAAGAGCGTCTTAAGGCGCTCAAGGCCGATGATGAGGAGGCCTATCTCAAGCTCATCGATACCGCCAAGGATACACGTATCACTCATCTCCTGCGCCAGACCGACCAATACCTCGACTCTCTCAGCCAAGCTGTGCTTCAACAACAGAACGATGCAGTCCATCGTGACGGCCAGATATTCGTGAGCGGGGGTCCAAACTCGGAGGTGGCTATCGACGAGAGCGCTTTTGGGGCTGCGCCAGTGTTTGATGACGATAAGGCTAACACAGCTGTTAGTGCTGGGGGAGCTGGCGATAGTGGTAAAGCTGACTATTATAATGTAGCCCACCGGATTAAGGAAGAAGTCACCAAGCAAAGCTCCTTGTTAACGGGTGGGACACTGAAGGAATATCAAATCAAAGGTCTTCAATGGATGGTGTCGCTCTACAACAACCGGCTCAATGGGATCTTGGCCGATGAAATGGCTAGTCCACATCCTCATTTTTCTCTTGTTATATTTTTCTTTCGAGTACCTCATGCTCACGTGAACTTATCTTTTCGTTCATCAATCAGGGTCTCGGAAAGACAATCCAAACCATTTCGCTCATCACCTGGCTTATCGAGCACAAGCAGCAGCCCGGTCCTTATCTCGTCATTGTCCCGCTCTCAACGATGCCAAATTGGACAATCGAATTTGAGAAATGGGCGCCGAGGATTAAAGTGATCATATATAAAGGCTCCCCGAACGTGCGGAAACAGATCCAAGCCCAACACCTTCGTAACGGGCAGTTCCAGGTGCTGTTGACTACTTACGAATATATCATCAAGGATAGGCCAATGCTGGCGAAAATCAAATGGATCCACATGATCATTGACGAGTCAGTACCATGTTTTGTTTGTCAATTCATCCCCTCGTATCCTATGCTGACACATTGATCACGTACCACAGGGGTCATCGTATGAAGAACTCGCAGTCCAAGCTTTCACTTACCCTTACCACTCACTATACCTCTCGCTACCGATTGATCCTGACCGGTACCCCATTGCAAAACAACCTACCGGAACTCTGGGCTCTATTGAACTTTGTGCTACCTAAAGTTTTTAACTCTGTCAAGTCATTTGATGAATGGTTCAATACGCCCTTTGCTAACACGGGTGGGCAAGATAAGATTGAGTTGAATGAGGAGGAAGCTATTCTCGTCATTCGTCGATTACATAAAGTACTTCGACCGTTCTTACTCAGGCGACTGAAGAAGGATGTAGAGAGTGAACTACCGGATAAGGTGGAACGTGTGATTAAATGTAAGATGTCAGGGCTTCAACTCAAGCTTACGAATATGCTCAAGATCCACAAAGTAATTTGGACGGACGTGGATAGTTATGCAAATAATAAGGGCGGGGGTGGTGGGATCATGAAAGGCTTGCAGAACGTGATCATGCAGTTCAAAAAGATCTGTAACCATCCATTTACTTTTGAGGAGGTCGAACGCACGATTAATGGGCCGGATAAGCCTACCAACGACACTCTCTGGCGCGCAGCAGGCAAGTTTGAGCTCTTAGATCGAGTACTCCCTAAGCTATTTGCGACTGGTCATCGAGTATGTTTCCTTCGTTTCAACAAATGATATGTAGTTTTCAGTGAGCGATGATAGAATAACGAACAGCAGAGGCTGAATCAGATCTGCTTTTCTTTTCCTTTTTTTTTTGCTTCTCCTACGCACAGGTTTTGATGTTCTTCCAAATGACGCAAGTCATGGACATTTTTCAAGACTATTGCGCCTATCGGGGTATTAAAAACCTTCGATTAGATGGGATGACGAAACCAGAGGAACGAGCAGACCTCCTCAAAAAATTTAATCACCCAGAGTGTGATACTCATCTCTTTATTCTTTCGACCCGAGCCGGAGGTTTAGGTTTGAATCTTCAAACGGCCGATACAGTTATCATTTTTGACTCAGATTGGAACCCACATCAAGATTTACAAGCGCAAGATCGAGCTCATCGAATCGGGCAAAAGAAAGAAGTACGTGTGTTAAGGTTAATAACCAGTAAGAGCGTGGAGGAACATATCATGTCAAAAGCGCAATTCAAGCTGGATATGGATAAGAAGGTTATTCAGGCTGGAAGATTTGATCATAAAAGTTCGGCTGAGGAACGTGAGACGTTCTTGAGAGAGTTACTCGAAGATGACGATAATGAGGAGGAAGGAGATAATGAGTTGGGTGCGTATCAAAGACTTGTTTGAGTTTTTTTTTTTTTTCAAGCTTTTGAGACGTCTATATTTTTGAACCGTATTTGTTGGCTTTACTTTTGGGCTCCAAATATAGGTGACGAGGAGCTCAATGAGATCTTGAAGCGGTCGGACGAGGAGTTTGAGATCTTTACCCGTATGGATAAGGACCGTACATTGGCGGCTCTAGAGGCCTGGAGGCAGACACCCCGGGGCCAAGCTGGCGAGCCCGTGCCCGAGCGTCTGATGACGGTGGAAGAGCTCCCACATGTGTATTCAAAGGAGATTTCACCACCGGTGGTAGTAGACCCCAACGCGGTCGAGGAAGAGGAGGGTGAGCCGGGGGTGAGGAAAGCTAGGAACAGGAACGCGGTGCATTATGACGATGGTGAGTTTAGGTTCGAGCCATCTTTGTCTTATTTTTTCGAATCTCGGACCATTGTTTTGCATTTGTTAGGCTTGACGGAAGAGCAGTTCCTAGAAGCGTTAGAGAATGAAGAAGATTTGACGGAAGTAATTGCGAAGAAGAGGGGTAGGAAAGCGGTTCGGTCGGCTAACAAGCTTAAAAGAATGGCGTCAGAGGTGAACGAGGATGATCAGGAAGAAGATCAGGATGATGAGGAAGAGGACGAAGAAGATGAAGATTTCGTAGGCGGGAGCGGGCGCGGACGCAAGCTGATGCGTACGAACTCCGGCATGGTGAAAGTGAGCGATTCACCGGAACCGAACAAGAAACGGAAGCGATTGTTTACGACTCTCTTCGACGGGTCAGTGGATGAGGAAGAGGAGCGCGTGAACCGAAAGGTGAGAGTGCGCTCCTTGAGTTCTATGATTACTTGTTTGATTAGAGAGCTGATTATCGGAGTGGGTGGCGGTAAATAAGGGTACGAACAAAAAGCGCAAGAATGTGCACGAGGATGAGGATGATGGGGTGTTGGACGGATACCGCAAAGTGATGCGTGAGTGTTATGACGCGTTAATGAAGCCGATCGCGCCCGACTCCGGAGAAAGAAGGATCAATTTGTTCGTGGACCTTGTCCACCGCAAACAGTTCCAGGATTGTCAGTCATTTTTATTTGCTTTTCAGTCTTGTTTTTTTTTTATGAAGTTTGTATTGATGAGAATGGCTCTTCAGATTATCAAATCATCAAGAAGCCAATTGCGATGAGACAGATCTCTAAGAATATTCAGAATAAGTATAAGACCTTGAAGCAATTTAAGGATGATGTACATTTAATGTTCAACAACGCACGGACTTACAATGGTGCGTGTGTGACTGTCTGGTTATTGATCTTGAGACAAAAGACTGAATTGTGTTATTCTCTGACCGGAACGTGATGAACATACAGAAACTGGATCTTATGTGTATGTTCAAGCTGATGAGCTACAGGACTATTTTGATCATGTCTTCGATTGTGAGTTGTGCAGCCACTTGTAACTTGTTACAATCTGTCTCGGAACTGATTTCGACGTTATCCGGGTTTGATGCGCGGGGAAAACAGGCCTAGTGGATGAGAACGGGAAGCCACGCGTTGAACCGCTACCTCAGCGACCACCGAACCTATCTGAGTCTGAGGAAGGTTCGGATGACGATGATGATGACGAGAATGAGGCTGGTGGTATTGAGACGAAAAGGAATAAATTGAGGGTGGAGGAATCGGAAGATGATAGGTGAGATTATAAATAAATAAATAAAAGTGGAAGAAATAGTAAATCAAAAAAAAAATTGGGGAATCAAAAGAGTTTGTGATTAGTTCACTTTTTCTGGTTTATGAATCTGTTGTACATCATTTTGTGGATGATGAGAAAAAATAAAATAAAAGGAAAGAAAATGGAATCATGTCTTTGTTTGTGTACAGAAAGGGACTAGGAATACAACATGTTGTTAATCTGGCAATGTTGACGTTCAAAAGTATAAAATTATTTCCTGAACACTATGTTTATCAATATATGGTCCTATCGTAGGTTCTTTGTATTCTCAGGAGGTTTTTTTGGGGACGGAGTTCCTGTCGCGTTAGTTAGTGTACTAGCTCAGTCACAACAACATATTTAAAACCAAGATAAGATCTCTTGCCTGAGAAGTTTTACGTGCTCGCCTATATGAGTATATATATATATATGTATGATATTGGTAATGTAATTTCAAACTCCCTACCCTCAGATCGGGCTAATTAACTTCATCATAGACCTGTAATAGAAGGTTGCCTTATTGTACCATAAGGTATTCTATAACAAGTATGATTGTTGGGATACAAATATACTGAGAGAGTCAAGAATGATGTTTTTTTTTTTTTTTTT
>KI574380.1:0-13868 GCA_000500245.1 Cronartium ribicola 11-2
TTTGGTTGAGGGAATGAGGCTGGAGGGATGTTTGAGAAGTCAGTTCTCCACGGATCCATGATTAAAATTGTATGGTGGTGGTGGAGAAGTGATGTAGAAAGAAAGAGGGAGAATAGAAAGGGCCAAATATAACCAAAATGTGAAGGAAGTAATTTGTTTGTTGGCGGGAATAGTTTGGGGGCAATGCAAATAGAGTATAAGGAGGGGGAATTAAGATGTTTGGACGGGATGAGGAACGAGATGAGGAATGAGATGAGATAAATGAAGGGGAATTATTAGGGGTAACTAAAGAGAAAGTTCAACTTTAGTTGGGAATAGGAGTCAAAAGATGTGAATTAACACGGATCTGTAAAAGAGTGAAAGCTGTAGAAACGTCCTGACTAATAAAGACTTGATCTGTCATCAAAGAAACAAGAATATTCGATGAGAAGAGTGGAAAAAAATAAGGTTGAATTCTAATGTAAGAACTGGACTTGTACTTTCGAGTGCTGCACTGTACAATCTTATTTGACGGGAAACGGCACGTGACGGTGCTAATCAATGCGCGAAAGAAAGAAACCAAAAGATCTTATTTCGAGAGTTTTAAATCTATAAGTAACGTTTTTAGAAAATCTTTGAATGATAAGGAATGAAACAAGAAAATTCAACAAGAGAAAAATGTAAGTTGCTAGGGAAGACATATATATATAATAAAGCGGAACATAATATCAGGACAATAATTTTGAAATCAGGAACAACATATCCAGGAACAATGCTATTATGTAACTTGGTCAAACTTTCCTCTAAGCTAAAAGTAGATCCGTACATCATGACAAACAGGGCCATTGAGACGCGTTTCCGGACCAGGTTGTGCCTGAGACGCGTTTCAGCCCAGGAACGCGATCCTGGTTACTTACCTGCACAAATCATGACACTAACCCTGATCCATAACACTGGTTGATATGAATGCGTGATGATGTAACAGGGCTGGAATGTGCTGTTTAAATAGTTCTTACATGCTCGTACAAGAACACATTTTTTGTAATACTTATGTTCCCTTTCGAACCTTTTGTAATTTTTCTTTACTCACTCGTTCTTGCTGTTTTTCACTTGTCCATCACCTTCTTTGTTCATCCACCATCTTCAACCACCGTCAGGTGTGTACTTGTACTTTTGTTGTTGATTTGGATCCAGCTTAAGTTTTTACTTACACCAGCGCTTTAGGCCTACGAAAAATTTGACCCCCTGGCACCATTATTGAGGGATTTTGGTGACTTTGTATTTCACCGGAAACAAAAGTTGTTTCGGATGGTTGCGTCCGACTCAACATTGGATGCATTCATCCGATCCAAGTATGCTTTTATGGAAGGTTCCCCGCATCGGATGGATGCTTCCGATGTTGAGTCAGACACGTTCATCCGACGCAACTGTGTTGCCGGTGTAACAAATGATGTGTTAGGCCAAACATTGTTGTCTCTGTTGGCGCATCGGATGGCAAGTTTGGCAGCTACTATACTTTCCTTGAAAACAATCAGACCAGGATACCTCCTATAATATTGTACCACAATTTAATGCCCAAAACTTGGGGGTATCTATCTGGACATTCAAATTAGGAGTCTCTTTAATCTACCAAACAGGCCACCTACGTCTTAAGACCTACAAAGGCACCAAAAATTAGCATCACACTCCGCATGAGGTATGATAACACTGCTCTCAAACCAGATACTTAACTCTGCACCAATAGCCAATACAATGTATTAGAAACATAATGATCGCGTGATCAGATAAAGACCTTCGTACAAAAATGAAGACAATTACATATTTGTGCTTCTCGTGGTCCGGCTGGTTAACGATCTTGTATTTACTGTACTTCAAGAAACCATCTGCATTGCTCCAACCTCCATCGGCAACGCATTTGCCTCGGATGGCAGCATCCGAGAGATCCTCGGAGGACAGCACCCGAAGCAAAGGTGTCGGCAGTGCGTAATCTGACGTGTATCTATATAGCTGTATGTGTGTTTTGGCTTCAAAATGCTAGCTCAGCCCACGGAGCTGTACGCGCATTTCCCACCTGGACATCGGCCCGATACCTGACTCTCTTGGCCCGCTGAGGGCCGGCTGTGATCGCCGGTGAGGCATGAAAGAAGTTGGCTTTGACGTAAAAAGATCATTTACGTATTTAAACTGGCAACCTTCATTCGTGAGCATGAAACTAACAAGCTGCCTGCTTTTATCTCACCGGGCCCATCACCGGCCAATTCCATTTGAATCTAATTTTGAAGGGCTGAAGGTCGAGATATGTGATACCTAACACATGACAATGTCTCAAGCTAAAAAAAACTCCTCCAAAACTATCATTACTACGATTTCTCTTTCTTCGACATGCACAAGTTTGCACAAGTATCTACACACAGTACAAGTACTGCAGAAGTCGATATTGACGATAGATAGATAAGGCTAGACATGCGAGCTCATGCGAGCCAAATTTTTGATTTGCTTGCTTGTATCCATCAATCCATCAGCCTGCATCGCAAGCCTTGAACTCGATTGGGTTTCACTTCACGATCTCCCGCTGCTGTTCAAACAAACTTTTTGTTTTGAATCTCATTGGACAGTACTATAAAAGCTCCCCACTCGCTCCCTCTCCCCACTGCATGGAGGGTGATTAGGGTCGCCCCGTATGTCATCGACTCCATCTGATCACTTCTCTTAAGGTTCTGTATTTTTTTTTTTTTTACGAAGTGCGGTTATAACCAATCGCACTCAGAAAAAAAAACTACATGGTGACTTGTGTGAGCGGAGTGACGACCCGACTTGACCCATAGCTTTCTCTTTGACAGGCTTTAACAGGCTCTACATAGATATGTAATTTCAATGTCATACAAATATAAATATAGCAAAGTTACGAAAGCTCTGCAGTTGGCGCTCTCTATTGTATCAACACTTGCACGTGTTATGATTCTATAGTGGCTCCTACAGCAGTACTCAAATGTTTTGTGAGGTTGACCGTTCGGACAATCAGGGGTCTGTAAAAACGTTCGAAGCCATACATATGTGTCTCGTGACCGATTGACCACGCAAACATTCTGCTCCTGATTGATCCCAATAGCCCCATCTGCTCTCAATTCCGTACCGGATTCGCCAAAGCAAAAGCGGTCAGACTAAGTTCGTTTGGGATAAGGTTTGGCGATCCGGAGGCGGGCTTTGAGAGTCGCCAAGGTAAGGTAAGACCAACAAACCGATTGGTCTTCAAGCCAAACCCTTTCGCCTACACTACCAACAAAAACTACTAGGACATGTTTGTTCTAGACATCCTAGGACAAGATTTGTTTCCTAGATGTTCCTTGTCAGAGAAGGAAAAACTAGGGCAAACCCTGTCTCGAGGAAATTGTCCTAAATGTCTTTGTTGGCAGTGCTATCTATGAATTACTTATAAGTAACATTCTTTGATTTACGGGATCCCGTTGAAGGTGCTTTCCAGTGTTTCAGAACCGCTGACGATCGAGGTTGATTCATCCGAACGAGATGACTCGATCAATCGTACGTTCATCGTACTTCTCAGCTCCATTTTCATGAGGAGACCCCTTTGGAATCAGTCTAATGTGGCTAGTTTTTAAAAAAAAATCCTGAATCAGAGCCTAGCTCTCGTAGTGATAAGCCTACGTCAAAAGGTGATGGACTAAGGGATGAAAAGGTTTGACATAAAGAAAGTGTGATGAGAGCATGACGTAAGAAAGGTTAACTTCCGAACATCCCTCTTCTGTTCACAGTTCAGAGACCGGCAAGTCTGGCCTCGAGATCACGTGGTTGAGGTCAAAGACATTTTTGACAATTCCTTGTGACGTGAAAGCCGGGTCGTCGGGTCATGAACCACCAGAAAGGGGGGAAGAGGGTGTCTGTCTGTCTGACTGAGAAGGATATTGGATGACTGTTGGTGTACCCGGGCCATCAACCATTTCGAGACCCACGCTTGGTTTTTCTCGGTCTACTCTAGATTTCCCCTCTCTCTCTCCCCTGCCTATCCTGATCTCCTGTACCGTTATCGACCAGCATTGACTTAATCTGATCCGAAGCCAATCTGAAATGTTTCACCACTCCCTTCCATCTCTTGTCCAACCCTCGAACCTAAGTACCTGACCAGGTCAAACCAGATCCTTCACGGCCAGATCGAGTTTGAGGTCGTCCATCGTCGTAAATAGAAATCTATAAATCTTCTGTGTTTCCTTATCCTCCTCAGCTTCAAGCCTGCCCACCCCTCAGAGCAAAAATCAAAGGTCCTTCCTAACCTGATTGTTACATTCACTCATCTCCAATGGTCTTTCTTGTTTAATCGACTTCAACTCCATAAATCATCATCTGACCTTATATATCACATACTTTTGAACTAGAACAGTAGTCACATTTAGAGTTTTCTATACCATATACCTTTAAAAGTTTAAGTTTACTTTTTCAAAACCAAGAAACTTACGGTACTTTTCCATCATCACCGTGTTTTTACATATACTCAGCTTCCTCACCTATCGTCAAGGTGCCATAGACGGGAAACGGTCAGGTGACTTTAAGATCTTCATAACCCTTTCTTTACAAACCCTCCCCTTCCCTTATCAACCTCACCTCCATATCAAATATCCCTCGAATATTCCATCGTATAAGATTCACTTCAAGATATCTTGACTCAGCCCTGCGTCTATTCCAAAGGTTAAACCCGTTTTTAAAAGGCTTTTCGTCTTGACCTTTTTTTCTTCTCCCGCCTCAAACTTTCGTTATCCCTCTATTCTGCCTACTTGTAACCAAAGTCAAGCATGACATCATACCGACATTCCGGATCTTGTTCACGCTTCTTGACCACCTGGTTCGGACTTTAGATAGTCCTATACTTCTCTCATCTCTCAGCATCCTTTCATATGTTTACTATGTATGACCTTATCAGGCCCTAACTTCTCCTTAAAAGCGCGCGGGGTGCCTTTGAGACAGAAAGATAGCGAGACTGTAGACTTATCAGAATTGACGAGTAGAAAAACAAAGTTGAACTTGAATAAGTGATTGATTTCTCATATCTTCCTTTTTTGATTTAAAAGCTTGCTGCTTTACGTATTATAGGTTAATTCATCACCCCGATCAAGTTTATCATCAAAAATGCCTGCTTCCATCGAAATGGGATCCGAACAACAACAGGCAATCGAGTACTCGATCATTGATCTCCGAAGTTTATCATCATCCTCCTCTTCTGCCTCTACTTCTGATACTTCTCTACCTTCGACATCTGAAGAACAAATCAGTAGCACCGAACCTGTCTTGCTCAATATTATCAAAGGACTCACTTCCGTTCAAACCATCACCCCGGGCTCTTGTCCAGAAGATATACTCTACAGCTACCAAAAGACAATCCCAACCTGTAAGTTATACTTTTTGTTTCTCCCCTTTGATCACAAAGATCGACAAAACCTATTGTCATCTGCATTCCATTTCTGTGCTCCCCCTTGACGACTGTAACTTGGGCAATGCCTGTAATTTAACACCGGCCTTCATTCCATACTTACTGCCCTTGAACTCCATGTATTGTTGACAGTCAAGAGCCACCAAACTAACTGACATGTTCTGATTTTTTGACCTTTTTTCTTGTCCCTCGATTAAATATCTACTCGGTTCAATTTTTGATTACAGTGGTATTGTGTAAGTTCGACAATATTGATTTCTTGGCTCCCTATAGCTGTAGTGTATTTGCCTCTGTTCTTTTTTTTTTGGAAGCCCTCTCTCATTGTCATAGCGAGCTTACTCATCCAATGTCCACTCAAAAAGCTTTTTGACGAGTTGACAATTGGACACACAAGCATCCTTTCAATTTTGCCAGGTTTCAATAGACTTGACGCCCACACAAGAAGTGTTCATATTGATTGCTTTGACCATAATTTTTCTGCCGCGCGATAGCATCCCGTTTTTGTTGATACAGCCTCATGATTAACTTTGATGTACTGTTCAATTTGACGTCTACTTGAAACCTTATAAATGGTTCAAAACAAAACAACAAAGGAATTAAAAGCTCACTTCCAGTCTTCTTTTGTCCTCTCCGCAGATGATAATCTTGGACTCGAGCTCTACGACCAAATTACTGCTACCCAGGATTACTACGTCAGTTGGAGTAACACGTATTGATTGTTATAAATCATCCAGTCGAACATGTTTAGTGTGAACTGGCTGATACTCCCGCTATGTTCAGTCTCACTAACCTCACTTCCTTCGGTTCGCGTCATCATAGCCGTATGAAAATGAATTGGAGATCCTGAAGAAACACGGAGCCGAGATCGTCAGTACATATTCATTCGACTTCACTTTCTCTTTCCAACGCCTGGCTGGTTGCTAATCGTCTACGCCTTGCTATCTCTGCTGTGGGTCCTACCGACGTTTGTAACTCTCAGGCTCGCAGGCTGTCTGGACTGACAGAGGCTGAAGTGAAAGCCGGACAATCGCCCAGCTCTGGGGGTCCATCCGAAGACGATCACACTCATCAATCGCAGGCCGTGGTTGACGCCTGCTCTCACAACGATGCTCAAACGTGAGTGAATGACTTTATATTCTTAAAGTAACAAGTTTTATCTACACTTGCCTCGCACTCTTATTGATCCTGATGATCTTTTGCGGTTGGAATTTGGTGACGAAGTAACCCTTCATACGTGAATACACACAGATCCTCTGAATGCCCAGCGTCTGCAACATCAACCGTCCAAAATCAGATCTCACTATCAATCATTGAATTAGGTGCCGGGTAGGTGTCATCATTCCAAAGTTTTCCCTCTGCGATAAATAAACAGTGTTCTTTTATTAAGAAGAACGACCTTTCGAAATACGCCCGACCCCCCTCCCCCACAGGTCATTGAAGAAGACCAAGCACCTGTTGCGAAATGTAGCCAATTTATTGTCAAAATCCAACCAACCCGGCCACCGAGCTTGTTTGTCTCAAGCTGAATATTATGCTGTACGTAGTCTGGATTATTTCCAACAATAACTTATGCATCCCTTGTTCATGAGTGAGATTTTGGCTGACCTTTGACTCCTATGTTTCCATCGCACATCCTTACACAGCTCGACCTCGAATACAGTCAACTGGTCTCAACTCTCTCAGCAGTTCAACTTCAGAAAGACAGCGGAGCAGGCCCGATGGTAGGGGAAGAGGTACAAACCCGAGGGATCTGTGGAACGTATAGCCAAGGCTTGGACTGGATCACCCGATCTTTAGGCTCAACCGACCCGAGCGATTCTAGGCCGAACTCTCCGGGTACGCAGCGATGGACGACGGATGAACCCGAGCGTCGACGAGCGCTACTCTGGTTAGGCTCATCGATTGGTAACTTTTCACCTCAAGAAGCACTCACTTTCCTCAGGGATGAAGTTCGACCGGCGTTACATGCTCATACCCGAATCTTAATTGGCATCGATAATTGCAAGGTTCCAGCAAAAGTTCAACTTGCGTACGATGACTCAGAGGGCGTTACGCGCCAGTTCATACTCAATGGTATCACTGTCATTGCTCGAGCTTTGGGATTGCCAGAGAGCGTTCTGAACCCGAGTCAGTTTGAATATGTCTCAAGATATAATGTAGGCATGAGTCGAAACGAGGTAGGTCTCTGTCTATGAATCTTTCATCATTCCATCGTTCAACACACGTTTTCCGTGGCCTTACCACTATTTCACTGTCAATGTACACACAGGCTTACCTTCGCGCACGTGAAGACATCATGATCACCACTCCAGCCATTGAAACCGCTGGGGGAGAGCGTCAGAAGGAGGTGGTGGTACGCATCAAATCCGGCGAGCTGATCTTAATGGAACATTCCTACAAGTTCACCGACGAAGAAGCCCGTGAACTATTCCACTTCGCCGGCCTTCGCGTCGTTCAATCTTGGTCCGACCAATCTCATCTACCCGCCGACTTACGATCGTCCACCGGACCTAATCACACCCTCTACCTCGTCGAATGTCCTGGATTCACATTCGGTGAGGTAGCGGAGAGTTCGGGCCTCCTCGAGACCAAGAAAATCATTGGTGATCATGAGCTCAATTCTTCAAAGTGGGACTTTTTGGTCAGGGCTTGGCAGGCAGTTGCGATGGAAAAGATGAAAGATTTCAAGTTCTGGGACCACAACGATTCTCTATCGCTACCAGCTACCATGAGTAAGTACCTTGTTTTTCTCTATCTCGCAGAACGTTGGCTCGGGGTGGCTCTCTTCTCCTGTTTCAAGCTCAGTGGATAGATCTGAGCAGGAAAGAGAAGGCATTGATCACCGAGCTGATTTCTGATTTCCTGTCTTGGCGTTTCCTTTAGTTGCTCAAAAGTCGGACTTAATCGTGGAGTTGCCCGAAAGTGTGGGCCTGATGAAAATAGGGAGACATGCCAAAGGAAATGTTCCTTCATTGAAGGAGTGGGCAGCGATCTGGACAGCTTGGGACTCGGTTACGATGGGTATCATTCCTGAACATCTTTTACATTCGAAGCCGATCGATCTGAGACACATTTGCCTATGTTGGTCATCGAGTATATTTTTAGGAAAACTCAATCTCAATCTTTTCCAGGCCTGAGATAACTCATTTTCGTTGATTCAAATTTGAAAATTGCTCTTTACCCTCACTCCCTGTTCCGCTTTCTTCTTTTATCATAGTTTATCTCGGTCATATTCCAGTCTTTGCCGACATCCAACTCAGTCGATATTTCAAGGTGCCGTACAGTGAACCGCAGAAGTTTTCGGAGATATTCGAGCGTGGTATAGATCCGAATATGGATGATCCGAGTCAGTGTCACGATCATTCCAAAGTACCCGACCGAGAAGATGAATGGCCGAGTTTGGACCAAATCCTCAAGTTCAGGGACTCTTTACGCGGCCGGATCTCGAACGTCTATTTATCGATCGGCGCAAGTGAGGCCGATGGTGACTCGATCGTCTTGACTCGGGCACTTGCAAGAGTCTTGTGGATGGTAAGTCGGGCGCATTTGAGCTTAAAGATAAACTTATCGATGAGGGAGAAGCTGATCAAAAGTGAGTTTTCATAGATTTACGAGCATGAAGCTATGCATCTCGAAACACTCTTGTACATGCTCGTTCAGATGGAATCTATCAACTTTCCGCCAAACTTTACTCCCCCAGATTGGTGTTCTCTCTCGCGCCAATGGGACCTTGAAGCCGCCGCCACAGAAGACGGAAGAAGCGAGGAATTGATCGAGTATCCAAAGCAGATCAGCTTGCAGGTAGGCCACAACGACCGAGAAGCAGATGACGATCGGCTTAGCTTTTCAGCGGATCATGAGTTCGGGTGGGACAACGAAAATCCGGCTCGGGTACAAATTGTCAACCCTTTCATGCTCTCACCTAAGCCAGTCTCCAATTCACAATATCTAGCCTACCTCCACGAAATCCTGTTGAATGGTTCCAGCCTCACAGCCAAAGACCTACCGGCGTCTTGGAAACACGATTTCGAGTCCAGTAATAGCTTAAACGAAATCAAGATACGGACAATTTATGGTCTCGTTCCCTTCTCAGTTGGCCAACACTGGCCTGTACAGGCCTCCGGTCGTCAGCTGGAAGCCTATGCTCGCGCGCGTGGTGGTCGGCTTCCGAGCGCAAATGAGCTGAGGGTCTATTTTCAAGATAACCCACCAGGTGGACCGATGAGCTCTATCGGTTTTCAGCATTGGCACCCCATACCGGCGCGAGGGCCTACCAAGGACGAAGATGGAAGTTGGAGAGGTGGTATGAACGGTGGTGTTTGGGAATGGACTGGGACGTTGTTTGACCGACATGAGGGCTTCGAGTCGAGCTCGACCTATCCTGGTTATTCCAGCGATTTCTTCGATGGATCACACTGGATTATGCTCGGTGCTAGCTGGGCTACCTTGCCTCGCATCGCTCAAAGGAAAAGCTTTACGTGAGTTGAGAATATAATGACATTTTCGTAATTCTTGTTATTTTTTCGCAAGCTCACTTTTTTTTTTCATCTATTCACTTCGTTAGAAACTGGTATCAGGCGAATGTGAGTACTCACCATCTTCAATCATATTTTCCTTTCCTTGTTTGTTAGAAATGGCTTGGGTCATATCAAAGGATTGGAGGTGCTGACCCGAACCTCTTGCTGGCCTCCAAATTCTCTGATTTCGCCATCACTCTTATATTTCGATCTTAGTACCCTTACGTGTTTGCTGGTGCTAGAGTAGCTTATGATTATTGAAGCAAAATCGTTTTGTTTTTCTTTACGTCTTCCATCTCACTAATCTGTCTCTTTCAAATATTTTGTATGACTACAAATACAGCAATAAGCCACCCATCTCAGCTTTTGTGTATCTCAATTCGAACAATAACATCCTCTCTCTTCTTTTTCAAGTTTGCATCTTGACTCTACTTTTTAACTCCCTACGTAGTCATCTAATTTGTGACAAAGCGTATACGTGTTTCATGTCGAGATGGGTAGGTAATCAACTTTGAGCCAAATGATGTTTCGTTCATGTGATCACATCGCTGAAATGTTTGGCTCCGATGATGTGGTTCTCCGAGATGTCTTCGGACACCTCGCACGCTCAACTCTCAGTCAAATATGTTCGCTAATCCATTTCAGTGATACTTGGACGTTGCGGTTGACAGCGAAGAAAAAATGACCTGGGTTTAGCGACCAGGTTGGACGTAAATGAATCGTTTGCTGGACTAGATACAATCGAAAAACTTTGAGCGAGTTGCGACTTTTGAAACCCGTTACTTGTTGGGAGAGAAAGAGTTTGTGCCTCTATCTACGGCATCAGATGATATTCCGTCTCATTTGGTGATGATTAGTTTAGCAGAATGCTGGACAGGATGGTTTACTGGGATTAGGTCTCAAGACGGGCTCACAGAGAGAAATTTCGATTTAATTTGGTTCGATACCGTCATGCTTACCTGTCTGCCACTTACTTATACTTGATCTGCATTTCGATTGCATCTCATTACAACACTTTTAAGAAAAAGAAGGCAAAGCCCCTACATTGTAGGATGGGCAATGGCGATGAAGAAGATTTTTCGAAGAAGAAGCTGTGAGTGATGTAAAGCTGGTGATGGCACATAAATGGCGTTTTAAGCTATACTCAGTCTCTGCTTGCTAGATCAGAACTTAAGGCTCTATGCCGCGAACGAAAGCTAGCCGTAAGTGGAACGAAGGCCGTGTTGATCGAACGCTTAAACGGTTCAAAACCACCCATTAAATCCTCCATCAAGAAGAACCGAGCCTCGCAACCTTTGAGCCTTCGTGGGACTGAGTCTGGAAAACAACGCGAACCTGGAAATTTTGCTGATGGTGCTGTCGAAGAGGTGTGCAGGAAGACTTGGATCGTTGTTCCATGGCATATGCGTTCCTGACTGTCAATATATATGCGCTTCAAATTACCCTTGGATCAGAACATCAGTCAAAGAACTTTGGGCGCCCCCTCTACACAACAACAGGCTCTTTCCACTGGTAGCCCTCGCCTCTCTGGACCACCTAAAGTCATCGAACGACCTCATGTCGCTCATCGTCGCACTCTTTTATCAAAGGGAGAGCTAAATCATCTAAGACATGTAAGTGAGGAAGGTGCTTCAACCCAAGAAGCTCTACCGAAAGACCTGTCGGGAAAAGGAGGTCGTCAATCCGTGAGTCATTCCTCCGTACCCATCACCACGTACATTTAGTGCTCAGAGTCTTCAAACCTATTTTAAGCGGCCGGTACCATCCCAGGATGGACCAGCTGGGCTGGCAGTATCGAACACGCCTCAAATACAGGAAGCTTTGGCTAGCACCTCGAGGCGAGATGAAGTTCGACCAATCGCCGATGTAGCGGCTACTGGGTCCCCCAAACAGTCCCTTCCTGGACCGAGCTTTAGGTCTCAAGACACGGCATCAATCCAAGTTTCGGTTGGCGACGCAGTGATTCTTAACAGACGTTTAGCAATTCCGTCTGAAACAGCATCAAAGCAGAAAAGTATGGCTAACACATTGAAGCGAGGTGGAATTCCACCGATCGCCAATTTACCAGCTCCGACGTCCCTCAAACAAATCCATTCTGGACAAGGTTTTAGAGTTGCCGAACGGTCTTCCATACAAGCTTCCAGCCGCAATACCATGACTTCCACTAAACGTTTCGTGACGCCATTCAAGAAGCAGACCAAATCAGATGGTGCCACCGACCGGGTACCATCCTTAAACAAGTCACCGGCTCAAGAGTTTCTCACGCTCGATATCCAGCTAGAATGGTTTAATAAGCTTTCAAAAAAGCTGCTGGGGTACTTAGACCCAAAAGAACAGCACAAACGCCGACCAATGATGTCGGAAGCTCTCGACAAGCCTTCGCTGCTGTCAATAGCTCTGAACAATGCACAAAACGCAAAGTCTTGTTTACGATTTCTAATTGCTAGACTTTACAATAAGCTTTCCACAATGGAAGAAGAGGGCTGTAGTTTGGACTCGGTTTTGTCCTTGAATTCAGTCATCAAAGTTAGATCATTGGCCACAGGTTTGTGTTGCGCGACACTGTCAAATCAGGATCAGGTTTGTTTTGTTGCGAATACAGGTGAAGTTATTGGTTCCGGAATATATGGCCTCGAAGAAGTTTTAAATGAAAATCAGTTGAATATTAGGAATGATTGGCAAAGGTTTATTCACGAACAAATTCAAGATGTTAGAGAATCTAAAACTTTATTCAGTTGTGTTAAAACATCCGATAGTGATACTTATCCTCATGGTATCAGCCGACATTTCTTGACTAGCTGCAAAGACGTAGAGTTACTTGAGTTAGCTAAGACTTATGTTTTAGCGAATTTGGCGGTGAGTTTTTTCGTTCTGAAGCACCAAGCCAAAAGGGGCGGTGAACTGTATGGCAATAAGTGACTGAGTTTGATATGATTTATAGCCCAACTCGACCAGTGGGCGGTGGATGTCGATCTTTGAGAGCTGTGCGGAATTCAACGGAGTTCAAGTTACGACCACCAATCGAGTTCCTGCACCCTCAGAACTATCACTATTCCTTCCCTCTGCACATCACGTTGAAAAAGTTTACCTAATATCCGAGAGTGGTCACATATTCCATGAGGCAATCTGTGCCATTCAAACTTCTAATCGTACTCACGTTTGTCTGAGTTTGACAGGACAAGTGATTGGTAACGACGAGGAGGGCGTAGTGAAGCTTTGGCAGGAGCTTTTGGGATGTGATGATGAAGGCGTGAAGTTGAGCTTTTCAAAAGAGTCCGCTCAGTCACAATCCTCATAGCTCGTTATAGGATCTCTAGATAAAATCCAGCAGAGACTGAGTAGGTTAAAAGGTAAACTAGACTAAAAGACTAATAAACCAATTATTAATACTGTTAGCATACAGTCCTTTTCGTTTTCATTTTGTTTGATTTCATTATATATTTTTTTCCTTTTCATCAAACTCCTATCGAGAGCTCGATACTCTGAGCAAGTGTACTGTACGATCACCGTGTCCGCAGAAATTGCGCACAACGCCAAGCGCCAACAAAACCCCTTTGTGTCACAAAGGGGATTTGTCAGCGCTAGACGTCGGGCGCATTTTCTGCGGACACGGTGGATACGTATGGTGGCCGAGACGATACAGTAAACCCCCATATTGTATGTATATCGGGTTTCAAACATATCACATTTCACTTTTCTGTAATGGTCAAGCTTAGGTTCTTTTTCGCAATCAGCTCAGTATAAGCATAGAGTGATATTACTGTAAAGGAAACGAATCACGATTTGTGATTTGATAGAAAAAGTGAGACAAAAGAATTCCATAAGAGAAAAGAAAAAGAAGAGTACGCGGTCAAACTTTTGGACTATGAATAGTGGAGCGGTGCGCGTCTGACGCGTCGCTCTACGTAGTCAAAGTTCGACTCGTAACTGTAACA
>AWVX01048290.1:0-12210 GCA_000500245.1 Cronartium ribicola 11-2
AAAAAAAAAAAAAAAACTCTAAATTCTGAGACCTATCATGACCATCTACAGGTTTCTTTCTTTTTTTTTTGTTTTGTGTCCAAAGCTCTCCCCCTTTGCATTCCAAAGGATCTAAGGTTGAAAGAAATTCTAAATATCATCTCATATCTTGCTCAATTTCACTCGCTATACTCTGAGACAACCAGTTTACCACATTTGTATATAGCGGAATCTTTTACACATAACCCTAATTGATAATTCTACGACTAAATAGTTACAAGAAACATATAAACGATATAATGACTACTCTTGACTCCTTCAAGTTAAAAACAAAAGACAGAAAATATCATTTTCAAAAGCATTGCGAATGGGTTTTATTTTTCTCTATGAATGTGAACCCCTGCAATAGTTAAAGGTAACGGTCACGACACCTGAACGCTTCTATGAATTCCGGAAGTCGATCGATACGTGAGGTCTGACTTGAGAACCCTAGCCTAGCAAAGGCCACAAAGAAAAGTTGGTCCTCTGTCAGAGACTTGAGACCGACCAATGTAGTTTTTGTCCCTCTTCGACTTCGTTTCCAACTTGAGAATGCTTGTGAAATACTTTGATTTGAAGTAGTGATGGAATAAGTCTAAAGCGTGATAGATTACTAAGCATAAGCACTACTGGCGGATGAAAGCAAAAGTAAATACCCTCACCATTGATTTCTCTAGTGGTAACGTATGTGTTTGTGTGACGATTTCCTCAATTGACCATACCCCTAACGAACCCTAAAGGCAAATACATCCTCAAATCAATGCTTCACGTATAGATATTTCACGTCCTGGAATAGCATGAGGCTTACAAACGTCAATGAAAGGGGAACATCAGGTAAAGAATATACGAATGGGCTTTGTAAGACGGTTGCTGGACAGTAAACGTGTCGCCCGTCAACTTGTCTGAATATGTTTTCGGGTGCGAGAGCGATTTATCAATGAATCAACCAATGCAATTCGGTCAGAGTTTCAGTCAGAAGAAGGGCTTACAGTGCCGGTTCAAGCATGTCCCAGCTCATCTGATGCTCATCAAACATCTTCCTAGTCTTGATTTGTGCTAGTCGTAGTAAATTCCCGACGTGGTCACCTTTCTCTACGGCCGCCAATTCTTCAACTTGATCGTCTTCAATAGATGGAAATACGATCTTGGAAGATGAAGAGCAAAGAGATCACTAGGTAAGCGTCAAAATCGATCAGGTACTTGGAAATGAAGCCAAACTACCTCGATCGGATGTTCCGATGTAGAATTCAGTACCGAACTCAACACGAAGTGAGCAGTTTCGGCTTTTACCTGCAAGTCATTTCGTCCGTCCGACAAAGCAGAGAAGTAATGCCTGGCAAGTAAAGGACCGAAGAACCAGCGAAGGTCGCGAGAACAGTCCACTACTTGGTCAGACTGTCCTTGTCGAATAGGAGTGCAACCGGAGGGATGTCATAACAGGCTAGCATTAGACAGAGAAGTTGGACCCCGAATAGATTTCACCCCGTCTAGCACGGCCTTCGAGGAGTAGAGAACATACCAGAGCAGAAATGGTGATCCAATGGAAATATGACTCAATTGTTTCATCAGACTGTGCCGCCACTACACTAGAGAGACTCGCGCAAATCTCACATCAGCTTGCTGTAACTTGACCTCCGACGCCCACTCAAAACTCATCGCAGACACACACATACCTCGGCAGACGTCTAAAGTATTCAATCCCATCCACAATGACTTTTGACATAGGTCTGATCGAACTCAAACTCGAGTAATATTCCTTCCATCTCAACAAACACGGCGCAAGCTTGTCATCGCAAACTAAATCCTGTAATTCGTCAAGTGAAACCACCACGCTAGGAGATTGATGTCCCATGATTGCATCCAACTGGGCTTTCAACTCTTTCACGCCTTCAAGCCTTCTTGTAATTTCAGAGCGCGAGTAAATATCCCGAAAGGCTTTCTCGATCCCAGTCACGTTCAAAGGCGCTGGAGTAATTCTGGTTTTCTCGTTTGTCAAGGAATTTGTAAAGAAAGCCGGGAGAGCGCGAGCATGCGTATATGCGAGAGCGGATGTGATTCGGGTTGTTCGTGACCAGTCCAATGGATCTGTACCGTTCCAAACAATTGATATGTTTTTCAGGAGAGGAAGCGCTTCTTTATACAAATCGGTAAAATGAGTGCATGTCGAATAGAACTTTTCTAGAGTACGAGTAGTGGGGTGAAGTTGTTCAAAGAGTAAATTTTTGATAAAGTGATTGATATCCACCTTGATGGCATCGGTCACAGGCGTTTGTGTTCTGCGCACTACGCTGCCAAAGGGCATGTACGTTTAAAATTCAGTCTCAATCTGAGCAAGCGTATCTTGAATCGAAATCTACTGAACTTGCAAATCGATCAAAATCTCGACAAGGGTCCGCGTCCCAATTGATAGTTTTCATCAATTCCGCGCTAGCTTCAACACAAGGGCCGCTGGAACACAATTTCTGAGAATGTTTACAATATGCAGGAACAAAATGACGGCATGGTATAAGAACAATTTTCAGTGAGACTACCAATGCTTCTGCATAAGCTATACTCACATCAGGCGGCGTAGGTGGAGAGGTTGGCTTGCCACTAGGCGCAGTGACCGTCATGGTGATCCGCTCGCCATGTTCTAATTTCTGGTACTTCGATACCTCTCCCGCAAATAAACCGAAGCCGATCGAGCCCAGGCAGAGGAAGACGAAAGCAACGATGATCAGTCGACTTTCGACCGTCGTTACCTCACGATCTAAAACCTCGATCCCGATCGCACTTCCAGCCAGAAGGCCTGCTTGCTCGCTCTCGGATTCGGTGTCCGGTTCCATAATTATTAAATGAGCCTTCTTGACAAGGGCGTACGAGGTTGGTTCGAGTGCAAATTGAGACGAACTGTCGTGTTTATAGAAATGCTGTGACGTCACTTAATTACCCAGAACGATTGGAGAATTCCTTCTTTGGCCCCGCATTCGACCGGGGCCGTTGATAATTGGGACCCGGAACCGGTACAGTCCACAAAGTGCTTTCTGGCTTGAGAGGAGCTGTGACAGTATCGTGACATACATCACGTTTGCCACACCTGGGAATTCTCATTCGGATGTCATGCCACAGACATCTACTTGCCGCTTTCTCATCATCAACTTCATACCCTTTCGTACGATAATCCGCTTTCTCAGCATTCATTATCCCCCTCAACAATTGATCGTGCAGGCAATGCCCAAGGCTAAAAAAACTACCCATCACCCCACTGGCTCATCAGCTCCAACAGCTTTTTACGCGGTTCACATTGGCAGATGCCCAGGCGTGTACACAAGCTGGGCAGAGGTTCGAACTCAAGTCGATGGCTTCCCTCGTGCTCGACACAAAAAATTCGGCAGCTCAATAGCCGCTAAACATTTTGTTATTACCGGTACCGATCTCGATCCTTCCAAAGCCGCATCTTCTAAATCTAAGCCTAAAGCTTCTTCGTCTTTGTCTTCGAGTGCAATTGGACCGAAGAAGCAAACCAACAACTTGGCTCCGGCTGACGCTACTACTATCCGAGTCTATTGCGATGGCGCATGTAGTGGTAATGGACGAAAAAACGTCCTTACTCCGGCCGGTTCAGGTGTCTGGTGGGAACCTAAAGATGATTGCCCAGTCACACTTCCTGCGTGAGTTTATACGGGCTCTATTCCTGGAGATTGAAAGAGACAGTCATCAATAAAAAGGCCGTTTCTGCCGTATCTCAGTAACCTGGCATATCGATTGCCAGGTCCAGTTCAAACCAATAATCGGGCCGAGCTCTATGTGAGTAGATCCATACATCATCTTTGACATAATGTTTAAGGTAATATTATTTTGAACTGAGATCATCAAGGCTTTTTTTATCTAGGCAATTTATTTAGTCCTAAAGCATGATCCAGACCCCAACATGAAACTCGAAATTTACACCGATTCACAATATTCAATCAATTGTTCGTTCTCCAAATTTACTTTTTAAAAGTCCCGATCAACTAATTATCTGATTTTATTTTATTTTTGATCAAAATCATTCAATAGGTTTAACTGTATGGTTATCAAGTTGGTTAAAGAATGATTGGAAAACATCTAGTGGCAAACCAGTTGAAAATCGTGATTTAATAGATTCTATACGAAATTTATTATACAAACGTGATCAAGTTAACAGAAATGGTACAAAACTAATTCATGTTAAAGGTCATTCTGGTTGTTTTGGAAATGAGGAAGCTGATCATTTAGCAAGAATGGGAGCAGAAAAAGAAGCTATTCCAGTATTATTATTATAAAATATTCAAGATATGTATTATTATCATCAAATTCAAGTCTTTCAATTCCGCGTTTGCTAAAACAAAATGTTGAATAATGTTTTGGGTCTGGATTAGGAAGCAATCTTGATCTATAAACTTATTCAACATATATGTTGTCTACTTGGATCATTAAACTGATTGTTAGAATATCCTCTTGTATTTCTGATCATTCTTATACCTCAACCGAAGACGTGTTTCACAGCTCCGTTTGGCTATCGGGTTTGACTTTGTTGACACGCATTGCCTAACTACTTTTGATGGTGTGACTACTGGTCCTCTGAGCTCGCAACGACCCCTGTCGAGGCTGCGCGGAGGAACTTTTTGACACTTGTCTGGTTATCTTGTAGGACGCTTGCTTGGTCGACAAGAGTGTGATCAACTCTTGGTTCAACGTCTATAACCTTCTCCTGTAGTTTAAACAGTCTTATGACAATAGTTGGAACAACATGAAGGAGTTTTTTTTGGCCTGACTAACAAGGACACGTGAGCTCCAAAAGTTGTTCATCTGTTGTGAGAGCTTGTATATATATATCGTCTTTGTGGATACATTACCTGCGAAATGGACTGTAAGTCCGAGCTAAAGCTTCAAACCGGAAGATTTTCAAAACACTAATTTTGCAAACTTTTGCAGATGACTCGTAGTTGGTGCCTCGATTAACAAAGCGGAATAAATGTGCCGCATTTTCGTCCAAGTGAAATGATACGGTGACTAACTTGCCTGAAACTGACATACCCCAATGACATGACGCGCATTCCAGGAAGCCAGCTTTCAACAAGCGACGGGAGAAGGATATACTTCATCTATCCCACTATGCCTCGCGCGTCCTCAGCCACTCTGCAACTCATTCGACTACATTCCGATCGATACTCTCATACACTACAGTTCAGGCCCTCTTCTCACCTTATCATTTCCCTTAAATTTTTACAAGTCCCGCCCGCCCACACCAACACACACGTTCCACATCCTTGGCACGGATCAGGGTTCCTTTCCTCTGTTCTCGAAGTTTCATCTGTTCCTGCGTTGTTTTCTTATCTACTTTTACATAGATATTTTTGTATTTCCACTTCATAGACTACATGTTCGTCAGCCTTCCATGTCGTGTTTCTTATGTAAGTAACTCCTACCTTTGTGTTTCCTCTACCGACCCCGAGGTCTCTTCTCGTTTCTACCGTGGCAGAATACCATCCCAACACGTGGCGTCACCGCGACATACACGCGGGGGCGCCACGGTCTTTCAGCCTAGCCACCATGAGCGAGTCATGGCGAGACCCTAACTGCGAGCACCATCATTCCCCATAAAGCACATCCGGTGAATTATATGGAGCTGTTTACGGAAGATGGCCAGTGACATCATGTAAGTTGAAGTTATGATTGATTTGAAAGTAAATGAGTACTATGGATAATTTCAGAGCGGTAGCACGGGATATTTTTAGCATAACACCCAATTTGACTCCAGCATCGGTCTTAAATGAGCAATTAAAATTGTATATAGGCTCGCCAAAGTGGGATTCAAGTATGAGACATTAAACAGTACTCTTTAAATGACATGACGGGAGCGCAAAAGAGTATATGCTATATTGTAGTCGGACGATTGATGGCAGGAGAGGAAGGTACGAACGATTGCCTCATGACTTTGCGTATTTTTGAGTCACAAACTTGTCGACCCGCTTATGTACATATTACTCACTCGAGGATTTGAGCTCTTTTGAGATTCGTTGATGAAAATTATGATGAACGGGACGGTACAGTACAGGAAGTTAGGTTAAGAGACCGAAGCGGTCCAAATGATTAGATTGTAGTTAAAGTGATTGATATACTTGCTTGATAAATTGGCTGAGGCTGATCTGTGGAGGTAAGTAGATTATGTGGGGAGCGTGGTAGAGATGAGGCTGTTAGAAAGTGGCTAGTTGATCCATCTGTGAATAATTGGGACCTAGTCGCCCCAAAGTTCACCAAGTGGCTTCGCTGAGTGGGTTTGAATCGATTCGAATGGTATGGATTTACACCATAAGACTTTGGTACTCCGCTCGGTTGGTCAGTTGAGAGTGAGAACTGGACCCATCCTTGGAGGGTGTTTTTAATCATTTGACGGCGAGTCCGTCGAGCCAAAAGGTTGGAGCGGCGGGCAGTTAGGAGTGAACACCTACGCACTGGCAGGTGGTAAGCCCAGGGAAGCCAGAGACGAACGAGGGTTGTTGATGCGCGAATGAAGGGCGAGGCGAGAAGTGAGGGGTGATCGTGATCTGCTTAAATTAAAGCGTGTTGTTTATGTCTCTCCAATTTCTCACTCTTTGGTTCTCGTTCTTCCTTAGCTCTCTCAATCTGTATCCAACTCAAGCTCAATCTGATTCAGAAAGTAGGGACCGATTCCGACCAAACAGGTTTGGATACTTTTTATAAAAACCTGTACCATTCAGCATCGATCCTGTACTTTCTTTCGATTGCCATTCTCCAGCCTCATTTCCTTTTCTACGCTCATAATATTTTACATAACTATACATATAATCACACATTTTATTTCATTTATACTTATCTACAAGTTTCTC
Organism: Cronartium ribicola 11-2; assembly: GCA_000500245.1. Classification (NCBI taxonomy): domain Eukaryota; kingdom Fungi; phylum Basidiomycota; class Pucciniomycetes; order Pucciniales; family Coleosporiaceae; genus Cronartium; species Cronartium ribicola. The sequence goes on from AWVX01048290.1 coordinate 6,870, forward strand.
TGAATACACTTTATCTATCTCAGAGCCCTTATTACCCTCCATGGAGTATCGATCGATCAAGCAGCTCCTCATGCCTTGTCTTGCCTTCTTCCCCATTATCCTTCTTCTATCAAACTTGGGTCTAACTCAAGCTCAAGTTACCGATGGAGCCTCAACACCAAATGTAGACACTAATATCACCGACCCAATCGCTATTCAGGCTTCCATCACTCCCTGGTACATTCTCGATCCCTTCCAACAGGATCACATTCGATTTCATTGGTAAGCCTATTTGTTTTATTGAGCTTGACTCGTTCTCCCTGTAAATCTGCTCAACGCAATATCCTGACTTTTTGGTGTTTTTTTAACCCCTTGATCGCACACAGCTATTTATCCATGGTACGTGCCTTGAAAAAAAAAAAAAATCAAAAAAAAAATCAAAAAAAAACCAAAAAAAAAAAAAATCACGTTCATTGAATCTGAAACACTGACACAGATCTTGCCTCTACCCCTTCGTCGGGCTTCGTAGGCCGCATACGGTGATTATGCGTCTTCGTGTCCGTCTACGTTTGCTGTCCAAGGCAATGATTTTGAGATCCTGGAAACATTCTCAACCGACGCTGGTCAAGCTGGATTCACTGCCCGAGTTCCACTCATGGATAAGATTGTGATCACATTCCGTGGTTATCAATCTACTAAACCTTTATCATGGGATACAGTCCCAATCGATTTCGGTCATCCCACCCCTGATTGTAATGAAACTTGTACTACTGGAAAAGGTATCTTAGATCTTTATAATTCAGCAAGAATTGCTACAAATGATTGGGCAATTGCTAAAGCGGCTGTGAATAGGTAAGTTTATCTTTTCAACAGTTTAGTATGTGAAATCAAAGAATCTGACTTTGGGCATCGAATCTATCAATTTGTTTTTCAGGACTGGTCATAAGTTTTCTGTTACCGGGCACGCGATCGGGGGCGCGGTGGCACAGCTTGCGGCACTAGATCTCGGAGCCCAGGATTTCGTCCACTACGCGCATTCACAAGCAGCGTGAGTAAAAATTGACATCGTAAAATGTGAGATTGGAATCCAATTGAGAATTTTCTGGCGGGCTTTGGTGCGATATCAGGCCTCGGTGTATGTCCGCTGCAGCCTCGAGCATCCTAGCGAGAATTTTTCAAGGCGAAAGCTCTCAACACGTAGTAGCCAACAATGATTTCTTCCCTCATGTTTTCCCACCTTCACCAGCTTTTACTAGACCTCCAACATCAGTTTGGATTTTTGGGAATCGTACTCAATACTTGCAATCTTGCCCTTACTATTCTGAAAATAGTGCATGTCTTGGTAATGGAACGAGCTTTCAAGATCACTTGTGTGTCTCTTTTTTTTTGTCTTTCTCTTTTTTCTGGCTCATTACTGATTGAGATTGGATCCGATCACGGTTGGGGATTTTTAGTTATTACTTCACGCCCATGGGCACGTGTGGGTCGGCTGATAAAGGTTTCTAATAATACAAAAAAAATAAAACAAAAACAAAGCCAAAAGCATATCAATTTAATTTTTTTTATTCAACACCGCAACCCATATCTTGTTACTATCCTTGTCTTTTTAATCCACGTTTATGTCGTGAGTCTTATTTAGTTATTTGAAGTCTTGTTATTTTTTTTTATTATTTTTTTCACCTCTGAGTTTTCTTTTGCATGGGCTCTTTTTTCCTTGAGTAGAATCGTTGTGAGATTGTTGTCTCTTTGTCGTTGTTCTCAATGCATATGCTTCAAGCACTACAGATCATTATGTAATGTACTTTGACGATTGTACGGCATCAGATTTGACCCCCAAAACATTCAATCTTTTGTTTTGGGAAGAGACTAAGTTCGGTTCTTGGCTTTGACTGCTCATAGCTCTCCACCCCATCTTTTTTCAAAGCCAAGTGTCTTATTGGCCAGGACTTGCTTCTGATTTTTGAAGGGGTATGCTGTTTCGAGTCTGACAATACTGAGATAGCTACGCTACCCTACGCTACCAGGCCCAAAGAGGGTAGCCAGCTAGCAATTGAGATGATGATGAAGATGTTCGTGGCATGATGGCTTCTCTCGTTGTGATCGAGTGATGAGTATCTCATTAGTAAGGTGAGGATGACATCATGGGATGACGTAGTGAAGGCAGGATATGTTGTTGTATAAAGACAGAGAACCATGGTAGCTGTTTTCTTTCTGTCATCATTCAGAGATTAGAGAAATCCATGAAGATTATTAGGTTTTTGACTCCAGAAACCATTGTCAATCCTAACCTTCTATGGAAAAATATAGCTAATCACTTCCAATCTAATGAAGCCTCCAATCAAGCTCGAACTTTCATGACTTTCCTTCGTATCGTTTATGTAGACCTTCATCAATACATTACCGATACTAGACAAGGATTCTCCAATATGAGAGATTGTGGATGTGAAGATAATATGTATCAAAGAAAGTTTCCTAGCCGAAATTATAATGAGTAAATTCCCAGATAAATTAGAAACAGCTCGAGAAATATTAGCCGAGAAACGACCTCTTGAAGTCAATCAAGTTCTAGAAACGCTTGATAAGCTTAGAGTGGAGGCTGACGAGAAGAAGAAGAAGAAGAAGAAGAAGAAGAAGAAGAGTGAAGCTGTTGCATTACCGGTACGTCATCACTCCAGCAGTGTCAACTACTGCTCTAATGGCGTACATGACGTTCAAGCCAAACATTCTCGAGATGAATGCTACCAAATTCATCCCGAGAAGCGCCCCAGTCGTTTCAAAAAGAAAGTGAATACGACCACGCCATCGGCTTCTGCAGCTTCGACTATCGCTTTTACTACCAATGACTCTTTGTCTCTATCTGACCTTTCACAGCTTTTCTTTCACTCTAGCCGCTACACAACGAAATCTCCCCCAAGTTGATACTTAGCATAGCTGGCCCCACTACGCTATGGCCGTAGCTGGGTTTTGCCCCGCTACTGATCTACGTCACAGTGCCAAAAATTCCGTAGCGAGGCTTTTCTTGGTAAGTATATACATATTATCCATTGCGTAGCTGCTACTAGTTATTTCCCACAAGCGTGAAGGTTTAGCAATTACCGCCATCCTCATGAAGAGCGACAAAGGATCACTCAGAAGCAGGTGCCTCTGGACCAAATATCGCTTTACTAAGCTGCCTAGGGGAAAATTTTTCGAGACTGTGATTGCCAGGTGAAATTCTAGAACACTGGCTGGGGCAGAAACCAAACAAGTCATATAGCCCAAGGTCACATGGGAGACCGCCAACAACATAGTGAGGATGAGGCATTTGTGATCTTAACTCTGTGGATAAAACAAAAGTGAAGAGAAGGGAAAATAGTTTCAGGCCACTTTCTTGATGTCAACTGGAAGACTTGACACACTTACTACATCAGAAAAATTACCTTGAATACATAATCCAACAAGTCATCAACTTCCTTGAAGACAGAAAGATGAAACTAAGACTACAAGATTATTACCTACCTGTTTGAAGGATTTTGAGATCCGAGATGGGCTACCTCAAGATTCTCACCCCTCGCAGTCATACTGTATATCTTATATAATTTGCCACTATAGAGACCAGCAACAATAACATTGACCTCGACTCCGAGATAAGATCTCCCTAGGATTTATTGATGATGTCTCACATCTGGTAGCAAATAGAGAAATAGACATGAACATACTAGATCTAGAAGAAGAGGGTGACTCAGCACTAGGGTGGGGGAAACAGTATGGAGCTATCTTTGATAAAAAGAAAGCGCAACTCATGTACTTCAGCCATAGAAGGCACTCCGACCCGAACTTCATTTTTTTTGGCAAACAAGTCCTTGTACCAAAAACCAAACTACGATGGCTGGGCCTGTGGCTTGACCCAAACCAAAGACGTTCAAACTTATACCAGATGAAGAGGTGAGGCCAAAGAAACACTAGCTCGACTGAGCCTGATAAATTGATGCTAGTGGGGATCAAATCTAAAAGAAACAAAGAAGTTAATCAATATGGTACTGAAGCCCCGCCTGCTCATTGGATGCATAGCATGGTTCAACACACGCACCAAAAACCGAACCGAAAACGTCTTTAGGAATTCACAGAACGCAGCATCATGCTTGGTACCAGGGGTGTTCAAGAAATCACTGGTTGATCTTATGTCACACGATGCAGCTATGGAATCGTTCAGCAATTCAAAGCATACACAACTTCATCTACAAACAGTTAACGGCACCCAGCTCCAACCCAACACAGAAACTCTCAAAACGAGAATTACTCACATACCGGTCATCTCATCTGAGTTCCATTCGCACCATCCTCAGGAAAAGTGATCTGATAGTCCCAGAGACTAATGGGTTTGAGACCAGTTATCTGTACCCGGACTGACCTTGGCTAACAATGGGAGGAACAATTGTCAATAAAGGACAAGACAGAAAGGAGGTCAAGAAGAAAATAGAGGAACAGATTAAAGACAAGAAGACTAGAGTGGGCTGTGTTGTCTTCACAGGCGGATCTTTTGTACAAGGGATTGGAGGGGGAACAGTGGCCGCCACAGAGGATTACACAATAAGCCTCACATACAGACCTTCAACAAGGATCTGTAATTACAAAATGGAAGTCATGGGTCTAAGAATAGCATTGGTTAGATTCAGAGAGATTGTAGCAGAGAACCCTGATACTGTGAGGTCCTAGCTGTTGAAGTGTGGTCAATACACTACTGATCCATGCTATTTACACTACACACTCAGTTGACTGACCAACTGTACCAGTTGCATAGCTCTTCACATCTGGACACCAACTGGATAGCCTAGTGGTCAAAGGCAGTGCTTCTAGCACAGTGTCTCAGCTTATGATGTAGGTCCCAGGTTCAAATCCTGGTCTAGTCATTCCTTTTCTGGCACATAAATCTAAGACTAGCTTCAGTTGGCTGGACTCTCACTTAAAAGTGCAATGATGGAAGGTTGCTTGAGTCAACCAAGACTTGGTGAAATCAAGGGTTTCTTCCCCAAATCCTCCTAGTGATGCAAAGGCTAGGAGGTAGATGGGAACTGTGAATCCACTTGGTGAGCAGGAGAACCAGCCTGTCTGGAATACAGTGAGAGGGCTGAATCCCTATTTAGGGCTTCACTCAGCTGGCACCTAGACACTTTGGTCTTCTTCCTCAACTAGCTCCCTCTCAAGAACACTGAAGACAAGAGGGAGGAGCTTCCTAGTTGAGGTGCAGTGAAGACAAGGCAGTATGAACCTTGGAAGTCAAGAAAGGATTAAAGAAGCAAAGAAGAGACAAAAAGGGCTCAAGCTTATTTCTACTTGATAGAATAATCACCACACCCAGAATAGGGTGAATGATTCTATGACT
>KI574389.1:562-29119 GCA_000500245.1 Cronartium ribicola 11-2
ATGGAATGAGTAGTGTAACATATGTACTACATATGGAATGAGTAGTGTAACATATGTACTACATATGTATTGAGTAGTATAACTTATGTACTACATATGTAATGAATAGTGTAAAAATCAAACTACATCCCAGGCTCAGTTTCAAGAGCTGTAGATACATTTTAAAGCCACCTGATGGTATTACACAAGTATCATCCACCAGATGAAGAAGTGTAAATGTAACTTAAGTAGCTTGTAATAAGTAAGAGATATCATTTATTACAAGATAAACCAGCAAAGGCTAGGCTAGCCCCTGACATGAGAAATTCCTATAGTGAAGGAAGATTGAAGACTCAGGGTATCAAAGGAGGTCCTAAAGTCTTCCCTCCAGGGGAAAGAATCTGAACATCAATCAATTAAGAATTTCACACCTCAACAGCTTGAGACACTATTAAAGTGCTCCTTGAGCTTTCTTCTTTCAAGATAGTCATAGAATCATTCACCCTACTCTGGGTGTGGTGATTATTCTATCAAATAGAAATAGCTTGAGCTCTTTGTCTCTTCTCTGATTCTTTCTTGACTTCCAAGGTTCATACTTCCTTGTCTTCACTGCCCCTCAACTAGGAAGCTCCTCCCTCTTGTCTTTAGGGTTCTTTAGAGGGAGCTAGTTGCGGAAGAAGACCAAAGTGTCTAGTGCCTGCTGAGTGAAGCCCTAAATTGGGATTCAGCCCTCTCACTGTGTTTCAGACAAGCTGGTTCTCCTGCTCACCCAGTGGATTCACAGTGCCCATTTTCCTCTTAGTGTTTGCATCACTAGGAGGACTTGTGGAAGAAACCCTTGATTGCACCAAATCTTAAACTCAAATCACCTTCCATCATAGCACTTTATAGTGAGAGTCCAGCCAACTGAAGCTAGGACCTCACAAGCCCCATGCCTAGCTTTACAGTACCTTGGATTTGAAGATCCCAGGAGTCTTTGGACAGACATTTCCAAGAAAAGAAGTCTGAGGAAACAATCCAAACTAGATCCGCTTTAGTTAAAACTTGTTTTATGGTTTTTCAATGTAGCTTGCTCATCTTTTGTTTTGGGGATTTATAAAGCCCACCCACTTCTTCAATACATCATCACCCTACCGTTTGGTGCAGATACTTGGAATGAACATCAAAGGTGGCTTCTCAGACTGTCTTGTTCCGAAATTTCTGTCCAGGAATTCCTGCCTGCTTTTGCCAATCTCATTCTCATTGACATAAAATGTTGCTTAAAGGTCTGTGAACTGATAGTGAAGGACACAATCAAGCACTCTTTCATGCTAGCAGTTGTTAATGGAAACCGGGAACTTTCCAAGTACTTCAATCTGTGATATTGCTATTCTGAAAATCTAGAAACATGGAAGGTACAAAACAATGTTTCTCATGGTCTTGCCACTTTGTGTGATACCCAATGGCTCTCAGTCCTGGGGGTATGTCTTTTGGCTTCCAAACAAAAGCTTTGATTTCAAAGGTGCCTTGAGCTTGAAGCTGATCCCAACTCCAATGATGCTGAAATTCTTAAGAAAGTTCAATGATTAATGTTTGACAACACTTACTTTTACCAAATTCCTCCAATTGGTTGTTGATGCATTGGCTTGATTAGAGAATGCAAACACATGCCTCGCCAAAATCTGGTATCAACTTGCTTATGTGTACACCAAAATGAGAAAGCTTGGTGTCTACAATCGCTATGACTCATTAAAAAAGAAAAATTGAAATATTTACAAATATACATTCAAACAGTTTTATATTACATGCAAAGGTTTCCATGGGTTTAATAGAAAATTCAAAAGTCAGGTCCTGCGTGCATGAGCAAGAGTGAGAGCAAGAGAAGAGATCAAGAGTACAGTAGCTGTAGCAATAACAATTTAGGGAAGAGAGAGTGGGAAAAGTCATAAACATTCTCAGCCTCATACCCCTGAAATCTGAAGTGGGGTTCATCTTTTCAAAAGTGGGCATCATCCTCCCATCAATGAGGATTCCGGGCGTCGAAAGTCTCTTGAGCTTGTACAGTACCGGTACCGGAGGGTACAAGTGCTGTACACATAGTCACACAAAAGCTACAGGTTTTAGTATTTAGGGTCAGTGAAATTACACATCAAAATAAATCTATCACCAAATCCTACAGATAAAAAAGACTAAAGCTGGGGGAGATGGAAATGCAACATCCTGACTTTTTTCAAAAAAAATTATCAGGCACTAAGATTTAACATGGAAATCCATACTGACTGTCAAGTCATAGAAGCACACCCAAATCTACACTGAATTTCAACCACTGTATCATGGGCCTATCAAGTAACCGGAAATTCCTAGAAGAGATTGAAGAAAATGAAACAAGTACTCTTCAAAATGGCCTGATGTAAGTTATACCATGCTTCCTGAGGCTCTTCAAAGCCCCTGACAACAGAGATTTATCAAAAACTGGCACTTTTTTGAAATTCTCATCAAGTTGTTTACCACAGTTCTAAGTCTGGTGATGAATTAATGTCTACTTGAAAGTCATTTGAGCCCATAATGACTCTCTTCCTTGTGAAACATCAAGAGCTTTGTGAAGAATTCACTTTGATGGCTTCCAATTTCCAAGATACACAACAAACTCCAGTTATATATGTAATGCTAGGAATCTTGTGCTCGATTTTCCCTATTCAGATTATCTTAAAGACATGTAGTTCTTTTCTTATATTGAGCATTCTTATTTGGTAATCTTGTTAGCCAAATTGATTCTTTTTTTTTGAAAAAAAATAAAAAATAAAAAAATCAGAATCGACTGTGATTTGTAGTCCAGTCTTCTAGTTAAAATTGTTCTTCAGTTGTCAAATTTGTGCCTCATTTAATCTTGGAACTTGCAATGAGTGATAGAAGATGCAACAAGCTCCAGAACACAGCCTGGTGTATTTAATATTTTACAAAAATGTAAAAAAAAAAAAAAAAAAACCAAAAAAAACCGAAGCTTTTACCTGACTATCACGTACGGCTTCGAAGGCCTTTTCAAGTATCCGCACCGGATAGTTGGGCATCGGGGTATTGAAAAAGTGGATATGATTCATAAATCCCCTTTGTTTTCATCTCTGCCTGTGACTTTTTATTAGTTGTCGTCAACTGAGTAGGATACAACGGTGTGTAATGCTATGCCATACCGCACTTTTTTTTCTCCAAAAAAAAAGAAAGAAAGAGTGATGTGGAACCTCCCCTCCAAGATTCTAGGCTGTACCGCAGTCGTACCCCGAGTGGAACCGGGCCCGGGACCACAGCATCAAGACACCAAAAAGTCAAAAGATATCGGATGTTGATCTCGGGTGGGTGGCGGAATGCCAAGTTCGGGCTTCCGTAAGATCTTGCGATGGTCGTGTGAGAAGGCTCCGAATGAGATCTGACGGGGATTTGACCTGATCTGACTTACAGTAGGCTCGGCTGATCCCGGTCTGAATCTGTGTTCTGTATGAGACCGGTGTGACAGTAGCTGTATGATGTGAACTTGAACTGTACTGTAGATGATTCGAATTTGAATTCACGTGAACTTGACCGGTTGAATTAAAATCGATTTGGTTCGATGCTTGGGTCAACCTTTCAAATTTCTGTGATAAATATTGTTTCGATTTTAATTTTTTTGATTTAGCCTCTCTAAAATCAAATAATTCGTATGGCACCACCAACATCAACAAGAAGACGAAATGAGAGTGCTGGAAATAAAGAATCGAGTACAAGCAAATCGATCGGTGACTTTGAAATCGTTAAAACTCTTGGTCATGGTAGCTTCGGAAAGGTCAAACGTATGTCTCAATTTAATTCATCTGTTTTAAATTCTTACTGCCAATAATCACTCACTCACTCTGCCTTTACTTACCTATCAGTCGCTAGACATAAACTCACTCGACTTCATGTGGCAATGAAATTCTTGTCCAAAAAAAAGATTCTCACTCAAGAGATGCGCGATCGAGTCAAGCGTGAGATTGAGTATCTCAGCTTCCTCAGGCATCCTCACATCATTAAACTGTCAGTCTTCAATTTACTTTAGCCCAAAATTTAGCTTAACAACTATGTGTTGTCTATAGATACGATGTCATTCAGGATAACACAGACATTGTGATGGTGATTGAGTATCTCAAGGGTGAATTGTTTGACTACATTGTTCAGGTACGATAGTCATGGCTTTTCGTCAAACCCGAACTCACCAGGCTTACATACTCTCTCTATGTCTTTACCTCCTTTTCAATTGTAGGTAGGAAAAATGCCAGAACAAGATGCACGCCGATTCTTTCAACAAATCATTTGCGCGGTTGAATATTGTCATCTCCACAATATCGTTCATCGCGATCTCAAACCTGAAAAGTCTGTCCATCTTATCCTTGTCGAGACCCTTTGATTAATCCTTGTCTGATGACTTTCGTCTGATAGCCTACTCCTCGACCACAACCTGAATGTGAAGATTGCTGACTTCGGACTCTCAAACATCATGAGAGATGGCGACTTCTTGAAGACGAGTTGTGGAAGTCCCAACTATGCTGCGCCAGAGGTCATCAGTGGTAAACTTTATGCTGGGCCCGAGATTGATATATGGTCATGTGGTGTGATCTTATTCGTGATGCTCTGCGGACGGTTACCATTCGACGATGACCATATTCCCATGCTTTTCAAGAAGATCAACAGTTACGCATTTTCTCAGGTCTACCTCCCTTTCCTTTCCATACACCTTCCCCTCTCAATCTTGCTCACCATCGTTTTACCTCTCTCCTCATCATAGGCGGACTATATTCTCTCCCCCCACATCTTTCGCCAGGATCTAGACATCTGCTCAGTCGAATGTTGGTAGTTGACGTCAACAAACGGATCACGATTCCCGAAATCAGAAAGCTAGATTGGTTCAATCACGACCTACCAGATTATCTCAAGCCTGCCAGTCAGCCGCCTAACACTAGTCCTGATGACTCGCGCAAGAGTAGTCTCTCCGAATCATCCGACAACGCACCCTCACCACATGATCTCGAGGACACACGCTCGATTGACTCCAACGAGATTCACATCCCCGGCCTCGGTATCCTCGACCCTCGCGTTATCAGTGATCTCTGTAACCTTATAGGTGATGGCATCACGCCTGATGATCTCTACAACATCCTCGTCAACGACCTCGACAAAAATATCAAGATCTCATACCAACTCGCGCGTGATTATCGAAGAATGAAAGAACGTACGACTCATCTCGAGGAGTTTCCTCCTGAATCATCACTTGGTCGTTCTATTTCACTAAGGAACAGGACTAGGTCAACATCAACAAGCCAACAACCTCCTTTCAATTCACCTGACCTTCATCATGTGATCGAAGAACCTGAAATCATTGTACCTTCCTTCATTCGTGTCTTACCTCACACTCTGCCCCAGCCTGAAAAACATGTCACAGACCCTTCCGCAGCCTCTGGTTTAAGTAGACTACGTCAAAGTTTACTAAATAACTCATCACACGCCTCACCATTAAAGACAGCAAACAAACCATTAACACCAGCAGAACCTAATGCAAAAGATGATAAAAGAACAGGAACAAGTGGAAAATTAATAAGAAGAGGAAGAACTAAATGGCATTTTGGTATCAGATCCAAATCACCACCTATGACAGTAATGTTAGAAATTTACAGAACTTTACAAGCACTTGGATTTGAATTCAAACGTAAAGAATTCAATCCCAATAACAATAATAATAAAGATGAAAATAATGAAGATGAAATAATTGAAGGTGAAAGTGAAAGCGAAAGAAGAAGAAGGAAAAGAAAATTAGAAGAAGAGAAAGTCAAAAGAGCTCAAGACCTTTATTTTATTGAGACTAGGTGTCAATTAGATGATGTGATGGTAAGATTTTATCTTATTTTAAATCCTTCCTCCTTCATCGCATGCTCTTTTTAACTTATACTCTCTCTCTCTTTCTCTCTTTCTTTCTCTCTCTCTTTTACTTATGATTTTTGATTTATATAGGTTCGTATGGATTTACAATTATATCAAATTGAAGTTAATAATTATTTAGTAGATTTTAGAAATTTAGGTTATAAACTTCTATGTCCACCATCTGAAGATAATAATAGAAATGACCAAGGTTATAGTAATAGTAGTGGATTTCAAACCGGTGCAGCTTCAAGTCCTTTTCTTTTCCTTGAATGTGCTTGTAGGTTGATAGTTGAATTAGCTGTTGGACCTCCTGAACCTTGACTCTTTATTTTATCTTTTCTCTCCATCTGAGTATAAAAGGACTTGTTATTCTGTGTGTTGGTGTTTTTTTTTTCTTTTTTTGACTGGGTTGGTTGGCTTTGTTGTTTTGATTATTGTAGTTCCTGGAGTATTTTATGATCTTTCTTTTTTTTTTCTTATCTCTTTATATCCCCTCTCTATTTCTCTCTCTTTATTTGTTTGCAACGTACAGCTGAGCTAAATATATGTGTTTTTGCAAAAGAAATAGTTCATCATCTCAGGCCTTGTTATAATTCTATTGTTGTTACTATCATAACAATACATAATTTTTATTGTTAGGGAAAGAGATTAAGCTCTATAAGCTAGTGAGAAACTGGGTCTCATTAGTATCATTAAGGTTTTCTTCAAGGAAAGGTATTGTGAGTCATCTTTCTAGACAAATAAGTATCTTCATCTTGAATCTGTAAAGGCTTTCAAGGGTCCAATTTGTACAACGGTGTCCAACATACGTGAATCAAACAAAAAGCGCCACGCTAACAACCAGGCCTGTATGTTAAATGTACATAAAAGTAGAATGCATGGGTCTTATCTTGTACCATTGGTGATTCTTGTTTTGGATTTCAGAAAATAAACACTGTAAGGATAGGAGAGGGGGGGGGGATGGTTGGCAACAAATTGGGTTTTTTTTGTGTCGTAGGGTAGTATGTAGATCGTACTGCACACAATATGGATTTCTGTTTCATCAGTGGACTGGTTCTGATCGATGACGTCAATTCCAAGGAACAAACCTGCGCATTGACATATGTGCCTCATCTACCGGGACTATTCGGAACGGGTGTTCAAGGCTCGAAAGCATCCTCAAACTGCATTCCACTCTGACGATCGAGGCTGACCACCACCAAAGCCAAAGCTTGAATGGTTCAGGGATCACTTCAAACCCACCTCATCCTGAGGAATCAGCAGTCCTGTACGTACTCGTGTATCTTTTTGCTTCAGGAGAATCGATGAGACTACTGTACCAGCTATCACTGAGAATCTACCTGTACAGATAACGATCTCCCTGCTGCGTACCAAGACTTTGTGTGACGTTATATACAGCAAGACAAAGTTAACCAAGTCCCTCTCCAACGAGCTAGTTTGATAGTGTGTCTTTTGCTTTGATTTCCATGACAAGAGAAGAGCGAAAGAAAGCTGACTTGAATTTCACCATTCCATGATTTGGTGCACCATCTAAATTCAAATAATCAACAAAGAAAGGAAACAAATGTCAATCTTTCGCGGGCTCGCTCGCCAAGAGAGGCAGAGTGGGACTTGGTCAAGTTTGAAAGCAAGCTTGATCAATCAATGAGTGCGGGGACAAATTTGTGGTCACATCCCGGCCGACTTTACAGTATTGGATTTTCCCCGACCAGCTTGAAACGGCGTTTCATGATCAAAGAGCACATATGACTACTTCATATCAAACAGAAGCGTTTTGATTCACAATCTCCAAGCGAGTTAATTACGCGTTGGGTCTGAAACTCGGAAAGTTCCGCTCTTGAGGGTCAGTGGCCAATTTACCTTCAAAAAAAAAAAAACTCCTTGGACGATAGTCCAAGCCTTTCAATACGCTCCTAATATTTCCTTCGCAATTGATGAGATCGGAGGCACGGGAATGCCCCAAGACGATTTTCTATCTCTAATCCTACACCAATCAGACTCTTAATCCCACTTGGCTGAAGTGGTGAGCGAAATAGCAAAGGTGATATTTTTGTAAGAAACCATCAGTGACTTGACATACTGTGTTGATGAACAAAATAATTCATTCATCTTGTTCGAGATGTGAAAACCTCACTTGACCATGTTTTTTTTTTTTTTGGTTTTCTTGACTGCTCTCAGTTGATCACAAAGCCAGCGTGAAAATTTCTGAAGATGAAGACTTTGTCGACATTAGAAAGTGGCACACGCCCATTGGATTCTGTGTTTGATCTGAGCTCGAAGACACCGCCAGATGGGTCATTTGAAGTGAAGGAAGCCGGCCAATTACTCGACGGTGATGGGGCAGTTAAGCGCAATCTCCAGCAGCGTCATGTCAGTATGATAGCCATCGGTGGAACGATCGGTACGGGCTTATTTTTGGGTATTGGGAACGCGCTGGAAAAGGGAGGCCCACTCGGTTTACTTCTTGGATACATCGTCGTGTTGGCTTCGTTTATCTTCTGTCTTCATCTAAGACACAACCACTCATTGGTTCCTTCAAACTGTGACATTTCAATAGCGGCACGGTCATCTATTGCATGCAGGTGGCCTTGGTAAATATATTTACCTGATGATCTCTTTCGTATAAACGTGGGAGATGTTTGGAATTTGATGTGGATTTGACTCATGTTTAATGACGTAGGGGGAGATGGTCACAATGATTCCAGTTTCAGGTTCTCTTACGCATTATCCTACACGGTTTGTGGATCCAGCACTAGGATTTGCAGGTATGATATCTACTTTCGGGATCTCCGCCTCTCTAAGATATATATTGCATCCGAATTCTGCTAACATACAAGTGTTTTTGTCTTTTGTGTTGTCAATTTCAGCTGGATGGAATTATTGGTAAAGCGCATCTTTTTAACTCGCCACATGGATCAGTCGTGCATTAATTAACTGAAAGCACAAAAAAAAAACAGGTATGCCTATGTTATTTGTCTTCCGGCGGAGGTAACGGCAGCGGCAATTGTGGTGAACTATTGGAAGAATCCGTTGACAGAAGTTGCATGGATCACAATTGTTAGAAAACTTTTGACTTCAATTTGTTCTTATTCCTGATGTGATTCTTTTGCACGCCTTGAGAGCGTCATTGCTGACAAGTATATATTCGCACACCTTCAAATCTCTCTCGTCTATTCAACGGAAAATAAGTTCTTCCTCACAAGTGGAGCCATCAATTTCTTCGGGGTTCGATGGTATGGAGAGGTTGGTCAGAATTTCATCTCAATGTCAGCATGGTGACCCGGATGATGATATCTGGTAGTACTCAGAGAAGACTAGAAAGCAGGAGTATCTTCCTCCGTAGCGAGGTTCACTCAAATTTTGCCTCTCGAGTACTACTCAGGTATCAAAATCTGCATCCAAATTGCTGGCAGTCTGTTCAGTGAATTATGAATGCGATAGTGATAGACGTACTCACGTTTCGCGTGAAAATCTTCTCTGGCTGTAAAGACAGAATTTTTCTTTTGTGAGTTTCCATGGCTTATGGAAATCAATCCATGAGAAAAGAGTGACAGAAAATTGTGTGTTTGTTAGCGGCGGTGAAAGTCTTAGCTATTGTAATGTTAATTGTAATCGGTCTTATTTTGGATCTTGGTACGTCCATACACTCTAACGCTTTTTGCCTGTCAGGCCTTTTCTTAATCAACATTTGTTTCCTTTTTTTGGTGATTATTTGAACGTAGGTGGTGGACCAAATCATGAAATGGTGGGATTCAAGTCAGCTTTCTTTCTCTAGTCATGGAAATTAACTCAAAATACACAGTATTAAACAATGTCAACTTCCATTCAATAGATACTGGAACAACCCTGGACCCTTCAGAAACCTCCGTGGTGTGCCTGGAAGCTTGGGGAAATTCTTATCACTTTGGCGCGTTGCAAAACTTCAGAAAGCTCACTATCCTTTTTTTCCATTTGATGCTTTGAGTGACTGTCCGCTGACACATGGTTTTTTTTTTTACTTCGGTTGATCAGTTCGGTGTTTGTTCAGGCTTCCTATTCATTTCTTGGAACGGAGATGGTAGCAATAGCTGCAGGTGAGATATTTTTACACTGTTCTATGATCGGTAGCCAAATAGACATCTTTTCCAACTTGGTATACTTACCTTCCTTGTATCTTATTCCTCACTTGAAGGAGAGGCAGCAAATCCGCGAAAAACCGTTCCGCGGGCGATTTCGAGCGTATTCTATAGGTAAGTGACAATGAAGACAAGAAATATGTTCCTTCGTAAGAATCAACCAGTATAAGGATGCGCGCTGAAATATTTTACGAGTATGGGCAATCATCTTTCTCAGGATCCTGGTATTCTATGTGTTCGGGGCATTGGTGGTTGGCATGCTTGTGCCATCCGATGATCCGCGTTTACTGGGGGCGACGGGCGACGCGTCGTCTTCTCCTTTTGTGATTGCAATTAATGAAACTGGTATCAAGATTTTACCTGACTTGATCAATGCGTTCATTCTTGTATCAGCCTATTCTGCCGCCAGCTCACAAGTTTGTAAGACATGAATCCCAATCTATATTTGAGAAGGCTGTTCAAATTTATCCTCGTCCGAGAAGCCCAGGCTGATCACAATGATCCTTGCTTTTGTTTTTGTCATCAATTCTTTCGCTTTTTTTGTTATCTACGATAATTTGGATTTCAGACGGTGGAAGCAGAGTTCTGTACGGTTTGGCAAATGATAATATGGCACCCAGATTGTTCAAAGAATGCACCAAAGGCGGATTACCGCTTGCTGCAACAATTATCAGTGTTTTGCCGGGATTTTTGGCATATATGAATTGCAGTGAAAAGGCTGGCATAATTTTTAACTGGCTCTCAAATCTTTCGGCGACAGCAGGGCTCATAACCTGGTGGACAGTTTGTCTAGTGAGTTAATATAATTAAACACCTCTATTTGGGTTCTACAAGTCACCTCAAAAATTGAGGTATGTTGATTATGTTTATCTTGACGATTACTTCATTCTTTATCGCTTGTAAATTCATAGTCGTACATCCGATTTCACAAAGCATTGAAGGCTCAGGGATACGACCGAAACAGCCTACCTTTCAAAGCGCCCGGTCAGCCGTATCTGACGTACTATGCTATTGTAATGTTCACAATCATAATCTTGATGAATGGCTTCGAGGTATTTTTACCCGGAAGATGGTGTGCATCTATCAAACTACTTTAGATTCAAGTCAAACCAAACTGAAGGTCTGTTCTCTTGCTTTGGCATATCCATTTATTTCCCAGGGCGATTGGCGATTTTTTAGCAGCATATATCACACTTCCGATATTTTTTACGTCTTACATCATATGGTGAGTCTAGATCTTTGATCGTGGATTATTTGGAATTCCATATCTTCGATCGTTGACCGCGTTACTACCGGTCTGCTTAGGAAAACCCTCAAGGGAACTAAGTTTGTGCAGATTGAATATTTGGATCTTGTTACTGGTCAGAAGGAGTTTAAAGAACTAGATGAGCCGGATGATGTTGGTGGAGAAAAATCAAAAAACATTGGGCGGAAGATTCTGAATGTAGTGAGTGGTTCTGTGCCTTGAAATTTGGACCAGGCGGACATGATTTAAAATCAGGATCACAGCTAACTGAGAGTGGATGCTTTGCACATTGTTGATTGTTCATTCAGTTGGTATCATAAGCTCTTCAAAGTGAAGGGTGAATGCATTGCTCTGCCACCTTGGGATCTGTTTAACTCTGTTTTGTTTTCAGTATATGAAAATAGTCTTGTAACAATAGTTCATCAATTTCAGCTAGATGGAAATATTAAAACATTCCTAGCCCACTTGTCTGACACCTACACAATGAATTTCATATACAGTTTTCAGGGCAACATCATTGTGCAATCTGCATGCACGGACAGCTCAAGCGCATTTTGGGACTCAATAAAACTCAATCCATCCAGGCCAGAAAGACAAGTTGAGGTGTAACAGGGTTTTGACATAAGCACATTCAAAATCCCTTCATCTTAGATCTTAGCTGTAGGCAGAACTGTTGAGATTCAATCGACACAAAGAGATAGCATGCTTGTTACAGACATACCCCCCCCAAACTAGAATATGCTTCTATAAGCATCACCCTAACTCAACCTCTCTTAAATACTCCCATTCCCTTACCTGTCTCCTTTCCTCATCTGCTGAAAGAGAGACGGTAAGTTTCTCCCTTTTGTCCTTTCTATTTATATCCGCCCTACAACTTGTTACTTCATGCTTACTTTCCCCTCTACCCTTCTCTCTTATCAAGTCTATGTCACTCAGTCCGAGATCGAGTCTAACCCGTTTTTCTTATGTACCCGTTATACTAGTGAACCTCCCTGTTCCGAAACTTTCACAAACTCCTGTCAGCTCTGAGAACAATAATGCCATGTGCTGAGCAAAAAATTACATCTAATACTCAATTTCAAATGTATATCAAAAGTGTACATATCCATGTTATCATATCTAGTCCGTTGTAGACAACTTGATACTCAACAGCGTAACTTCCAACATCAAGTAAAGAAGGCAAAGATCAAGGTCAATGTTAACTTGTCGAACGCACTCCTTGACGCTTCTGAACATTTTTCCACTCTCATTAGATTTTATTCTCCATACCAAGCATTTTGTGTTTGTTTATTTTTTCTCATCTTTTATTGATGACTCAAAGAATGATTCTGACTGTGGGCTAAAAATTATCCCTCCAACAAATTGTGATTTATATTTTATTCAGTTTTATTTTTGTATGGTACTTCCTGTTATATCAGAGCATCCACAGTGGGTGCGCCTCTATTGCTAAATTTATAGGACAGCCCACAAATTTTACCAAAAAAAAAAAAACCCGTGCAGCGGTAGCCCCTATTGCTAAATAATTAATTTAGGGGCCGCCTCCAAAATTTGGTGAGATAGAGGCAAGCAGCAAATCCACCCACTTTCCCTACCCCATACCCACAACACCAGTACACACCTTAATATGTGTGTAACATGATTGGTGCACACCCTTCCACACCTCAAAGTAGTGTAACCATCACTCATCACCCATACCTGTCCAGGGATGAGGGTCAAATCATTGCACCCCAAGTGTTTGGTGGACCTCTAAAATTTGTAATTTAGCAATAGAGGTTTGGATTTGAAGGCCAACCACTGCAGATGCTCTGAGACCCTTCATTACCAAGTAGGCTACAGTGGTGTTGTAATGCTATGCAAATTTGCATCAAAAAGAACAATGTTATAATATCATTCCATAATCAGGTTCTACATCAAAACTCATCTATAGTTACATATTACATTATTACTGACAGACAAGCAGGGTTCTTAGGTAAACACCTTGAACTCTTGCGCCACAACACTCTGGGATCTCTCACCTGATCAGTCAAAAGAGAAATGAGAATAACTGATGAGGAAGAGAGGTCTTCAAAGTGGCGTGTGTCTGCCAGTGTAAAGCTTGAATTTTAATTAGGTTTAGATGGTGAGATAAACAAACTTCAAGATTTCCTTAATTACAGGTGTGAAAGGTAAAAGGAATTACATTACTCTATCTGTACTCTAACAATTACATGAACACTAATGATTGTAACATTAACACATTCTTCATATTACAGTGATTCTTGGAATGAATGTAATACATATTATTGACTCTGAAATCCAAAATCTGAATCTTGACAAAAGCATATTTACATGCTGATATTGGGGGATTTGTTTCCTCTGCTGTGTACTGTAATCCCGTCCAATGATCAGTCAAGGGATGAGCAAAGCCTACAAAGCTTGGGAAATCTCAATCAAGGTGTTTGGAGATCAGAAGGTCTTGTAAAACCTGCCAAGACCTTAATTGAGATGCCTTGAGCTCAGCAGCTAAATGTTGGCTACAATCAAAGTTGTATGAAATTCTCTATAGGTGAGGACCTGGGAAAATGTTTGTGTTCTGGAAAGTTACCAATTGAGTTTTGTGGACTCGATAAAACTTCCCACAAGAAGGCTTCAAGCTATATCTTTTTCCTCAGCTTCATCTGTTCTATTTTCCAACTTTGAACACCCCCATAACCTTTTTCCAAGCATTATAAAAGGATGGCAAGAATTGAAAGAGTTGATTGGACTCAGTCAGCATAAAGTGGCAGTGGCGTTGAGCACCTTTGAGCCAATTAGGGGGATGCTAGTGACAGGTGGCTGCTATTAATGAATATGCTTTTGTCAAGATTCAGGTTTCCATGATCAGATTCAAGAATGTTACATCCATTCCAAGAATCACTGTAATTTATTGAACCAAAAAAAAAAAAAACCCAGTTCGCAGCTGTCTGCATCCAGGCTGCGGGCACCTGGACACTATTGTAAACATGGGATTGATCAACTAAACAGAGATTGCTTGATCCCTCCGAATGAGCACAATGGCCAGCTACTATTGCCAGTTCCCCTTTGTCAATGTACACAGCAGAGTACAGACAAAGCATGGATTTCTTGAAAGCAGGCTGATTGACGCCCAGAAAGAAATGAAATGATCGATAAATTCAAGATTTTAACTTTGAGACACTATATGCAAAGTAGTGCAGTAACTTGAGTTGAGACACCTAGGGGCTTCACATCCACATGTGAAATAAGGTTACCAAGACTCTGAAAAGAATCAAAGTGTGACCTGATACAAATGTGATCCAAGCGGGGTTGAGCTACTCTTCAACCCTGATCACTAAACAAGCATGCAGACCTAGATTGTCGAGCTTGAGACAGGTGAGCTCAATGGCTGTCAGTTAAGAGAAAAACATGGTGTATTTCTTTCCCTGCTAATATTGAGCATAGGGAAAACAAGAGTAAAACAAACAAGTACCTGATACAAATGTGATCCAAGCGGGGTTGAGCTACTCTTCAACCCTGATCACTAAACAAGCACACTGACCTGGGTACAGTAGGAATGAGAGTTAGAGAAAGAGAGACAAAAGATGTTGATAACTCTATTCTGACCTAGATTGTTGAGCATGAGACAGGTGAGCTCAATGGCTGTCAGTTAAGAGAAAAACAAGGTGTATTCTGTGGACAGCCATTTGAAGACAGTAACATGATCAGGAACTTGTGAAACAGAAAGAAAAATAGGAGTGAGAAAAAGAAAGAAACACGTGAGAAAGCAAAGGGGTGACTTACTCTTTCCCTGCTAATATTGAGCATAGGGAAAGAGTAACTGAGAGGCACGAGACGCGGCGGAAAGGCGCTGGAAGCTCTCCTTGACATAAGCATATCAAACTCGCTAGAATGATTGTACACCTCCTTCCTACGCGCTCACTGTATTTCAACAGACTCAAGGTGCATACATTTCAACTTATGTTCCTACCTGTCACCATGTGCAACATTAGTGCAACAACAGGTTTACATTTTTTATTTTTTTCAAGTGCTATTGATTTGACATTCCACACTCTAGACAACTACTTATGATATAAGTAGGACAATAGTATAGTCGCTTTGTCTATTTTATCTCATGGGTGGACAAAAATTCTTCAAAAAAAAGCTCAAGGTGTAAAGGGGATGTTTGAAATATACACAAGAAAGGAACATAAATCATAATTTAAGAATCTGAGTAAATTTTTAGGTGGATAAATTGCCCTGTTGCTTCAACAAAGGTATCCGAATGAGAGAAGACCTTTGGGTTGTCTAGTATTAAAATTTCAAAGTTTGGGTTCACTTGTATCTTATTTTCTTGTAGTTTCTTTTGAAATTCCTGTCTCTGGGCCATGTATTTCTTACAGTATGCTATAAAGTGTGTCAGGATCTCAATTAGGTTGCATGACTCACAGAGTGACTCGAGTTCTGCCTTGATTTAGTGGAGGAATTTTTGTATGGAATATCACTTTAACTTTTCCTTTTTCTAGGATATTAAATGCATCAGCTATCTTTTTTCTAGGTTTGAAGGATGTAATGGGATCAGCTCCCCTTTTCATTATCGTTTCTTTTGTGTGCCGTAGTGAACCTCCCAGAATAGTTGGTAGGATCAGTCGGTTGTTGCCTAATTCCACCACTTTCCTCATGCCGTCTTGTCTGCTCTTTTGTTTAGGTCAATTTCTTTGTGGCCGGGTGTCCAGTACAGTGTTACTGGTAATTTTTTTTCTATCTGTTGCTGTAACTGTTGTAGGCTTTGCGCAAGGAATTTCAGGGAGTTTGGTTGCAGAGGTCTTGCAAGTAATTCCAAGACCAATAGGCTATTGCTAGATATCAATAGTGAGGAGAATGCGGATGGGTCTTCTGATACTATGTCTCCAAATCTAACCAGTGCTATTCTTATGCCCATGGCTTCTATCTTATAGTTCGAGATCCCTGTTGAACAGGTGGTCATGTGTAAGCATAGGTGCATTTATATGTAGCCATGTGTAACTATCTGTAATCACCTATATCACAAGGGTTGTGTGATTTCCCCCAAGTTTCTTTTCAAAAGGATTTGGACTTTGTTATTTACCAGACAAACGGACCCAATCCCTTGGATTACCCAAACTTTGTTGACCTCAAAACCTATCTGGCCCCAATCCCTAGAGATGATCCAGCCATGGATTCTGGACATTACAAGCCCCAGTCCCAACCTTCTCCAGCCCCAAACCTTTCTGTCCCCAGCCATCCTCCCAACCCTAAGCACCCTTCTGGCCCCAACCACTCTTCTGCCCCCCACTACCAACAAATTTGAGTCCGATGAACACATTTGACTCAACATTGGATGGGTTCATCTGACTAAATATGCTCATATTCAAGGGGGGACCTTGGTAATAGTAAATTTGAGTAAGATGATCATGTCTGGTGTTGAGTCAGACACATCCATCTGACTCAAATGTGTTTGTGGTACCCCCTCTAGCCCTGACCTGAATTGGGCTTTAATCAATTTTCCTTCCCCAGTCATCTCAATCAATTAGTCTTGGCCAATACCCATGTCAACCTCAACAAATGCCAATGCTTCTGACAATTAGAAAAACTATGACTTCCAGAATTCAATAATGTAGGAATGGAGGTTTGAAGACAAGGGATTCCATGCATATGATTTGTTAGATGATTGTCTTGTTTTAATAGTTCCTTGAAAGTAGGTATAGATAGATGTTATATGATTTGAGAGAGTTGTTGAATGAGCTGTCAGTTCTTCATTCATTGCATGCATTTCAGAAACCTCAGAAAATCCCTAAATGTTTTTCTATCAGACACCCATAACTCTGTGAAGAAAGAGTATTACTGCCAATGTATCTGGTTTGGAGTTTTCTGAAGTTCTAGATTGAAATTACTAGTGTCATTAAAATTGATAGGTACAACAATTACCTCTGGTTTTATATCATCACTGTCACTACCACTATTAGTAAATTCAGAATGCTCATCTAAATCTAAATCAGAGACTTCATTATCACTAACTAAGGTACAGGAAACACCATTATCAGTATAATAAGGGGACCCAGGAGATAAAGGGATTCCGGCTAGGGACGGGTTAAAGTAGGGTGAACCAGGAGATCGGGGAGGGATTTCTTGTGAACAGAGCTGAGGTATAAAGGGAGGTGAAATAGAATTTGGTGGAAGATTATTGTTGGTATGAAGATTCATAGTGAATTCAAGATAAGGGTAGCTTTGAAAGATAATAGATAAATACTGAACTATTTAAGAAGGAGAGAAACAAAGGATAGATTAGAAGGAGTAATAATTAGAAGAAGAAAGATTCAGCAAAGAAAGACTTACTGTAGTCTACTTGTTTATTTAATCTTTAATTTTTTTTTTAAAATAATACTAAATAAAGATAACTAAATGACAGTTGAGGGCAACTTTGAAGCAAGAGGCAGATATGTTGTAGGCAAGAAATTTACTGGAGGATTCTTCTCTATTCATAGACTCTCCAACAAAAGAAAGTTTAGAGTTTATTTTATGGTACATTCATCCGAGATTTTTTTTTTTTTCTCACACGCTCTTCTCTCATAAGAGAGTGACTATATCTCTCTTTTATGAAATTAAAATCCAATCTATTTACATCTAATAATAAAATAAATAAATATAATAATAGTGAAAATAGATATGAACCAAAGGAAAAAAAAAATCATAAATAGTAAATAACAGATACATATATAAAACAAGTAAAAGAGAAAAGTGGTTGGGGCAAGTAGGACAAGTGTGGGGTTTGAATGGAGGACAGGGTTGAGTAACATACCTTATCCTGAAGTTATTCATTTATTTAAAGCAAATTAACCCTTACTCTTATATTAAATGATTTATACATTATACACTATTTATATTTAACCCTTACTCTATAGTCTCAAATACTTTTACAGTAGTTAAAACAACTCTGTTATACTTATCACCTTGCTTATTTAAACCCTTTTGATTATTATATTTTCTCATAAAGCCCAGCTTATATATATATTGAGTAAGCTAGTTAGCTCTATATTGGTCTTTAGTCTTTTTAATAGTCTATATACATTTTTACCTACTCACTTTCCACAAGCTTTTTCAGCTTGAGATCCCACAGTGTCCATCTGATGCAACATGCTCGTATCCAAGGGGGGGGGACCTTGAATAAGAGCATAGTTGTATTCGATGAGTGCATCTGATGTTGAGTTGGATACACTCATTCAACTCAACTTTTTTTTATCTGTGACATGAAGCATTGGAAGTAGCAAAAGCAAGTTTGACTTGCTACAATATTTCATTCTAAAGAAAAGAACAGCTACATGACTTGAACACAGTCACAACAGTCACCAATCACACACACCAGTGAAACCTGAAAACATACAGCTTGGCCATAGCCACCTTAGCTCTCATGTCAAAGTATCGCATTTTAGTCACCATGTCATGTCTTTCTGGGGATCACTCAGCCTGTTTTCAGGCAGTTCTTGCTTGACCTGTACCATACAACCTACATTGACAAAGGAACTGGTAAGAGCAGCTGGCCATTGTGCTCATTTCTTAGGGATAAAACAATTTCTATTTAGTCAATCAATCCCACATTTACAGTAGTGTACAGGTACCCACAGTCTGGCTGCTGCCTGGTAAACATTTGGTGTTATTTTTTTGGTCCAAGCAATTTGATCAAGGTAATTTATATGACTGACAAGTTACTAAAAGATTGACACACTAGTAAAGTATTGAATATTATTTCATGAATTGATTTTACATGTCAAACTGACCTCAGTACCACCCCCAACCAAATGCTTATATTGGGTACTTATACTAGTAGAAATAAGGTTGAAAGGATCTTCAAGGATCTGCTAAAAGGGTCATGTATAAAGTAAAAACTCTCTAAAGCCATACTTCTCCATGGACCCCTGGGGGTATGGGTTCTGAGGATTGGGGTATGCTTATGAATTTGCTCAACAGAGCCCCCTAAAACCATAGAGGTATGGCTTCCTTTGAAAACTCATTTGAGCCATAGAATTGATGGCTTTGGAGGGACCAATCCCTTTACAAGTAGACAAGCAAGCTAGGTAAAGGTTATTCCATTACTACACAATCAAACCATCTTTGTATGTATGTTTCACAAAGGAGAACTACAAAAGGGATTTTTGGAATTAATAACAATGTGGTTGGACTTGACAAGAGCTCACAACACATTAAGAAGTGAGGATTTGTTCAAAGTAGAGGAAGTTTTAAAATTAGATGAAAAGAACTCAGTTATACATGACTGCTGAGAAGTTTAACATCAATGGTGTGCAAAGATGTGCTGAATACTGATTCTTTGTGGATTGGACTAACCTCAATTTACTTATGGGTTCTATAAGCATTTAGAAGGTTTACTTGATTTCCATGATAGGCTAAAAACATTCATGAGAGAAAAAAAAAAAAATTAAATCTCAATATTTTACCTCTCAGAATCTCAAGTCAAATTTTTGGATGTACTGAAGAGATTCTCTGGAAGGTTCTCTCACATTCTCAAGTTTTTCAACTACAGCCAAAATCAGACTTGAGATTTCGCAAGAAAAATCTCAAGATCTAGGTTTGTATCTCATAATTTTGAGGGTAGTAAAGTCTCTTTTTCACCCTGGTTTCACCACACTCTCTGTTTTTGTAACTACCTTTATTACCTTCCCTGTGTATCAAATATTGATACTACAGTACAACTGAGCATGTTTTCTTGAAGAACATGTCTGGCTTTATTAATAGAAACTGTTCTTGGTGTTACTTTATCTTTATCATTACTGTCAGCCATGGCACAATCTGAGGAAACCAGCTTGTCTCGTGGCTAACAAATTACATATTTTTTTACATACAGTACTGATAACAATACATATGAAATCAGTACCGTAATCATTTTACATATTTCTACATACAGTACTGTAACATTTACGCAGTACTGTATTCATTTACTGTAAATATTTACTGTAATACATGAACACCCGTAATGAGTGGCAATGTATTACATACATTTACTGTACTGTAACAACCAGTACTCATACTGTAGCATACCTATGCTTAAAATGGGAAAGAGCTTTCGTGGACTGGACACTTGAATCTGTTTTGTCGTGATTTCTATTCCTCTTTTGATGTATCTCTTTCTCTCGATTGTTCACATGAACTTTCTCCTTTTGTAATCAAATGGACAGACCCAGATAATTCTGTCACATGATTCAAAGAAGACAAGTTCTTTTGGTCTTTGATCCAGTTGGACTGTGCACGTGTATTGGTCACACACAGTGCTGCCACATCTAAAACCAACTTTCCCCATCTGGTGAAATGGAAGGCAGAAGGTCTGGAGCTTTGACTGTGAGTCTTGGCTTCTTTGATTCTTTCATAACAGCACTAGTGGTACTGTAGGCTCGTGATTTCTCTACTTACTCATCTTTCTCATTACATCATTCACTGATGACTCATTCATTTGTAATCTGCTGAATCTGCTTGTTTTCTCTCGTGGCTTAGTGACTCTGTCTGTTTCTCTTGCTCTATAAATAGTTGTCTCCTCTCGTGTGATTTTCAACCAATCATCAATTATATTCAATCAATTTAACTTACCTTACATTCATCAGAACTAATATTATTTATATACTAGCCTCGAGAACTTGTCATCATTTACCTGTTTGCTTTGATTCTCCCAACCTTGCTTAGAGTCTCTTTGAAGATAAATTTCTCTCTCTAGTCCTGCTAAAGACTCCTGTTTCATGATTTGTAAGTCTTGATTGACTTATTTATCTTGTTTTCCATAAAGAAGTACAAGTTATATTACTATAAGACCTCCATTGGCACGTAATATAACTAACTTCCTGACAATTACAATAGGGAATTTCAAGTTTGACTCTTTTTGTGCTGGCTTTCCCAACAACACAACTACACCTTTGGGATGGAGGACATGTGTTCCACATCAACTTTAGTCTCCCTACATGTTCCACATTGGGCCCCTGTGGAGAAGAATTGGTCAAGCCAACCAAACCTTTTTTTGGTAGCTCTCACATGGGCTAAACTGGCCACTTGCCTCCAAAGGCACAACAAGGCTGGTGCTATCCATGTCTCCTCTGAGAGAGAAGGAGTGTGGGTGGATCATAATTTAAGCAGGGCTATGAGCCATAAGACAAGGCCTAAGGATTTAAGACCTAGTTGAGTCTTGGCAAGTCAGGTGAACAGAGTTTTTCACCCAAGCTGTCACATCACCATCACTCCATGCTCTCTCTCTCTCTCTCTCTCATGCCTGTCAAAGGGCAGGAAATCAATTTTTGAAATCAATTTGATCATCCTCAGTAGAGATTTTCAAGGACATAAGTCTATTGGAACTTTGAGGTAGCAGTGAATTTAGGGACCCATCGGGAGCGGATCAAAGCTTGACCAGAAACACCTAAGTAAGAAAAAGTTTTACTAAGGGCAAATTAACGGACAGAGGCGTCCACCAAAAACAAAGAATCTTGAGCCAACCAAACTTATAACCCTAGGTGTGGCTTTGAAAGCACTTTCAAAACCTTTGTGCTGAGAAAATTTTAAGCCTGAGAAACCCCCCCTGATAGTGACATATATATATCTTGTAGAAATCTACAAACAAATAGGCCTGTGGGCAACAGGCTCAGACTACACGTCTAGGCGGGCGTAAGGCCTGGCACGAGACAGTGACCAAGGTGAAGACAGACCTAGAACAGAAATATTTGAAAATTTTTGGTGAGCAAAAAAAAGAATCAGGAAACAGGGTAGAGAGTGCGGGTATAAGAGAACATCCATCAAAACCCCATCCCCTGTACACTAGTCAAGTACTCTTCCCAATGTAGTCACTAACAGTCATCTTCACCAGTTACACACATTCCCAAAGAAGTACTCAAGTGTCCCGCACGACACATCCCACATGATACAGCCAAGCCACGAGTCTCAAAAAGGACAGACAACCTACACTACACCTTTTAACTAAAGGTTTTAGTGTCGAGATGGTTTTGACAAGAGTATGTATCAGGATTAAGTAATCCCAACATACATATCTCTCTCCACATTTTGAATCCTTCTGAAATTCATGTCGGAAAAGTTTGGTTGAGAAACCGTTACTATGATTGTCTCATCTTTTAGGAAAAGACCAGTAAGGGGTGTTCAAATCAACAATTGATAGAGGTGAATCCTGGCTTGTCCTCTATCCTTTCCTTTCAAGGCTAGCCAAGCGTCCACTTCGGATCACACCATATCCTCAGAGAGATGGAGTTTTTTTGTACTTTGAGCTCACCAATTCAGTGACCCTGAAAAATTTGACGCAAGATGTGAGGAGAACTCGGACTAGGATGAGAAAGTACGTTCAAGGCATAGTCTCAAGTTCAGATCTGATTAGGCATCCGAGATCACTAACCACTGGTTTCCCACAGGTTGATTGCGAGCGAGATTCAGCTAAATTAATCCGGTGCCCAAGTTCCAGATGATGTTCCAAGATCCAAGTCTCAAACACAATGCCCCGAAGGAGAGTGCCTCTAACTGACTTGATGAAATTTACGACGTGTTCCTCAAGTCTTTTTNTATATCAGTTTGGCATCATTCAAAACCTGAGTGAGTAAACCCGATCCGTTCGCCTGTTGTCTGTTTATTTCATTCTTTGCTGTGATTAGTCAGTTTGACTTGGGCGATGATGACGAAGGCCTCGATCTGATAAACCGATCGACTTTATTCGCGAGCTTTCTCGATTAATTGCGAGTCCGAACACCCTCCATCTGATACATACTTGACAATGTAGCGAGCTAACGGTCCGGAAGTCCTCTTAGCGCCATCTGATTTTTTTTGTTTTGTTTTGTGTGTGTTGGACAGGCCTGATGGATTTGCTACATATGTAAGTATCCTAAAGGATGAGCGAAGGGAGTGGAAAAAAAAGTCAGGTGCTAAAGTGGAGCTATGAGAAAGTACACTGAGATTTGGAAAGTTGCCAAGGTGAATTCGATCTTGAATCGCTGTCGTTTTTTTTTTTTTTTTCCTGCTATGAAGAGGAAAACCTGTCAGGCACTAGTTTCCTACATCCACATCCACATCCACATCCATCTGTCCATTGACCACATGCATGCATAGAGTACCACCCATCCGTCTTGACCTCGTGTGTACATATGTTATGCAGGTGGGTTCTAACACGACCCACTCTTGATCCCACACCCCTACCGTATTTCCCCAACCATCAGCTGCACTGCTTCTCTTGAACTGAGTACGGTTCGGTAAGCGCTTTTGGTTTGGTTTGTGTTGTCTATTTTACTGATCCCAGTCTTGACTTGACTCTGTCGAACAACATTTCTACATAAATTACTTTGACAGGTAGAGAACTTGGATTCCAGATTGCTGGTAAATACTTATGTTGAGTGGGTAGAAACTCGTCCCTTTCAACAAACTCCATCACCTTGGATCTTCAACTGCTGATATCATTTCGATTTTGACTGATGAAAATGTCTTCTTCGAATCCTTCACCTTCTTCTTTACCAACTGTATGTCTATCGAATCGACAGACTACAGTAACAGACTGCGCAGGATCGAGGTATTTATTCAGTAGTTCTGGTAAGTGTTGAAGAGGGTGTGTGTATGCTGATGGAATCTAGTTAATTGAGATGGTCATTATATCCTGCTTTTTTTTTTTTTCATACATAATTTCCTTGTAATCTACTTCTTTCCCTCTGTATTCGTCGTGTTCGCCCTCCCTCACATCCCGGCGATAATAAGTACGTATAGTACTTACACTCTCCATCGAACGATCAATCCATCAACTAGACCCCCCCAAAAAAAAGCAGAAAGCGGTTTTGAATTTATGTAAAATCGAGCTTTTTAGAAAAACAAGCATCCATCGCTCACTTTATCAATCGATTGGTTTTACTGTACTCCTTATTTGCGGGTTGGATTGTCCATTCTCTCGTGTATTTTCCTTACAGCCGTGCTCAAAGTACACACACTTCGGCTAGCGCTCCTGAGTTTCCCATTGGTCTCCTCTCTCTCTCTCGCCTCCCAGCTCGCGTTGATCTACCACGCTTTGTAGACTGATAAAGCAAATCCAGTCAGTCCAACTGTCGTAGTTGCTCGTGCTCGAGAAGTGAAGCCAAGTTCGTTGATCTGACCAAGTCGGCAGCAGGTGAAAGTGATATGAGTTCAAGTTGATTATCACCGGAACTTGGTTAGTCTATCGGTTAGTGACTGTTGGTTGACCTTTTTTTGCTTTTCTTAGCCATCAAAGCGAATCACCAAGACTATTCACTCGACTCGTTTGGATCCACAAAGGTGTCAAGACTGAGACTTGAAAAAAAAAAAAAGGATGGTCATCACTTTTTCGACCGTCATCGAACTTCAACCGACGCTTGAACTGATCCTCTGCCCCGAATGGTCATGGCGTGTCAGTCTCTTTCTTTGACCTAGTCTTTCGGTTCCTCAATCGATCACGCTCCTGACCCAAACCACTCTCCATCCTTCTCCTTCTCCTTCTCTCTCTCTCTCTGTCTTCTCCCTGCTTTCCCTCCTCCCCCCTCTCTCCCTCCCATCCATCTCCCAGCTCGTGGTCGTTTCATATGCTATCAGCTGGATCGGGGCATACACTACCTCTGCCATCATCGCTCATGCCAACACTCTCCTTCTCACTGCTGGTCCTGAGTGGTTTTTGTGGATCGGATTAGCCTCAATCACTTATGGGTTTATAAGCATTTGGAGCCTTCACTTGATTGCCATGACTGCTGAAACGTTTGAGGGTATCGAAGTCTCTTTTCACCCTGGTCTCACCGCTCTCTCTGCTCTCGTAGCTACCTTCTTTACCTTCCTCGCTCTCATCTCCTCCGCTCGCTCACCCTTCCGTCGTAATACTCCCTTCGACTCCCGCGTACCCGTCGCTCGCCCTCGCCTTCTCCGTCGTTCGCCCGCTTTCGCCTCTCCTCGAAGAAGGCGCGCGTCGTTCGAAGATGGGAAAAGTTTACTCGCCCTAGATCAGCATCGCCCCCCCTCACCCGCACTTGCACCCTCAGACTCACCTTACTCACCCGTTACTTCCCCTTGCGGGACGAAATACGACAGAGGACCAGCATGGTACCCTCCTCTACGCGCCTTAACAACAACTGCCTCACCTTCCTCCTTGCCGCGCTATCGCTCACAGTCTCAAAGTTACAGACCACTAGCAAGCGGAGAGGATGGCGAAGGTTGGGGAACAGAAAATGAAAATGACGAAGAGGAAGACAACGAAGAAGAAGAAGAAGAAGAAGACCCACCACTAGATCCGCACTCCAGTCACCTCCTCTCTCGAGCGCCACAGCACGCGCCATTAACCCTTAAAAGTTTATCTCGTGAAGTCCGTGCAGGCGCTACTTTGGTCAATGGACTCAAAGGTTTCATCTGGGGTAGCGCGATTGCACTCATGCACCACATTGGAATGAAAGCCATGGAAATCCCATCTGGAAGAGTGATTTGGAACCCGATTTACATTGGTCTATCATGTTCGTTAGCGTTAGTAGTCAGTTGGTTAGGATGTATTACTATCGATCAAATGGATCTACACCTCGGTCGTCAGTTACTATTTGCTACTCTCACATCTGCTGGCGCTTTTGGTTTTCATTACGTCTCTGCACTCGGCGCTACATTTGTTACTACTTCTGATACTCTCAGTCTTTCAACACCGAACGGTCATGGTGGTTTTACGGACGAAATCCCATTCTTTATCACCGGCTTGGCTGTTTGTACATGTTTACTATCGATCGGATTACTTGCCCACACGGCTTCGTTGTCAAGGAATAGGCTTGCTGAGCTAGTTTTCACTAAACGTAGACTATGGAAAGTTAGGGCTCAAAAATTGGCGGCTGAGGGCGCTGCAAACTTGAAACAAAACTTCATTTCCGTCGCGTCTGTTTGATTGACTTCTTTTGAGAATCTCCTTTTTCAATCTCAAATAATAAATAATACACTAACTGAGATGGTTCCATTCTTTTCTTTGGGAACAGATCTCATGAACTTCGAACTCCGTTGTTTTCCGTGACTGGTTATGCGGACTTGTTGGCTCGGACGGACTTGAACGAAGAACAGGTGAAGCATCAGATTCGTTCACACTTTCGCCTTGTCTCATGAACTTACCTGATCTCACGTCATTCCTTTCTGGTAGAAATTATATCTCACAAATATGCAACAAGCATGCGCCAATATGCAACTCATCATCGCCAACGTCCTTGACTTCTCGTCAGTTCCTCTCCCTCTATCACTATTCCAAATGGTCTTTTTATTGATTTGGAAGTCTCTTTCAAAAACACAGTAAGCTAGAACGTAATAACGCAGAGTCAATAGCCAAACCCGTTTGTATGAATTTCCGTGCTATGGTCGAAGGTATAGGTCGAATGACTGAAGACAGGGGTCTATCAGGCGCAGTAGATATGATCGTACACGTTTCCGAAAAAGTACCAGAGACTGCATTAATAGACGAAACCTTTGTTTTAAGGATATGTATGAACTTGATTAGTAATGCTCTCAAGTTCACAGAGAAAGGGTTTATACTTATCAGTTTAGAGATGCATGGTGAAGTATTGGTGATAAAAGTTCAGGATACGGGGATCGGTGCGCCCGTCTTCCCCCCTTTTATCTCCCCTTTTTTGAGGATATTGAATCCATGATTTACATCCAGGGATTCCAAGAAGTTTTAGAAAGGATCTCTTTGAGCCTTATAGGCAGGCCGATAGTAGTACCACTCGTCCTCATCAAGGCACTGGACTCGGTAAGCTTTTTTTACGCGCTTGAGTTATTCCAAGATTTTTTTTAAAAAAAAAACTGATAACTTTGGCCTCTCGCTTCCCAGGTCTAAGTATCTGCAAACAGCTCGTCCAAGTAAGCGCTACCTCTCGTTCTTTTTTCCTGATCTTACTATCCCACTCACATTTTTTTTTTTTTGGCTCCTTTTAGCGATTGGATGGGAAGATTGAGGTACATTCGGTCGAGGGAGAAGGCACGAAATTCATCCTCAGCTTACCCCTCAATAGACCCTCAAGTCCACCACCACCTCCCGCTCGCGCTCGGATAGGTGTAGCTTATGCTGAGCGCCGAACGGAGGAAGTATTAGCTAACCTATTAAGACGTGATGGTCATGAAGCGTTCGAGTTAAATTTTTCCGAGTACCCTGAGGACCTCGATATGATTTGGGCAGATTCTACTAGCTTAAAGGACATACGTAAAGAAGAGGGAGCGGTGATGGTGGTGACCTGTGCAGAAGCTCAAGAAGCTGGACTTGAAACTGTTTTACGATCTGGTGCGGTACAGTTGAGAAGGCACGGAATCATTCCCCATTTAATTTTCAACTTGCTTTCTAACCCCGACAAGTACGCTCACGAGATAGCAAATAGTTGGACATTACCTACCGACCGAAGAGAGTCTGTGGGAACGATCGTTACCGTCAATAGCCACGGCGGAGACAGTAGGAGTAGTAGTATTGGAGGGTCGGGGTGTCATTCGCCAAAGTTGGAGATCGTAGAGGAGGAGAAGAAAGAGGTGAAGGAAGAAGAGGTAGAGAAAGAGCAGAAGAAGATTTTGTTAGTGGATGATAATGGGATGAATGTAGAGCTAGGAAGAAGGGTTTTGCAGAAAATTGGGTATCGGGTTGAAGTAGCATATGATGGGCATGAGGCAGTCCGTAAAGCTTGCGGGGGTGATTGTGAACTAGTCTTGATGGATTGTGAGTAATTATAACTATCTATTCTCTTCGATACCGAGATTGACCGAGAAATGAACTTTGGTGTAGGTCAAATGCCAGGACTTGATGGTCCAGAAGCGACAAGGATGATACGTGATTATGAGAGAGATCAGAAAAAGCCTCACTTACCTATCATCGCCCTCACCGCTAACGTTTCCGAGTCTGATAGACTAACGTGTGAGAAAAGCGGCATGGACAGTTTCTTACCTAAACCGTTACAAGTCACTGGTACGTTATTCTTTCTCTTCTTTCTCTTCTTTTTTTTTTTTGGTTGTTCAAAATTTGTCATATACAGGTAAGATAGTAAATCTGACTCAAGATTTGAATCTTTACATCAGTCTTGAAAGCCACCTTACACAGATTCCTTGGATAATTAACCGTTCAAAGAAGTATTTAAAAAAAAAAAAAAAAAAAAGCTGAGTGTTTAGTTAAAAAGTGTTTTAGTAATTTTAATAATTTTACATCATCAACAGAAAAAAACTCAAAAGATCATTCGGCGCTTTTGGTTCTTGAGGAAAACTTTTTTCTGTTTCTGTTTTTTTTTTTTAAAAAAACTTTTGACTTTTGATCGCAGAGGAACTGTGCGATGACTGTATAACATAAAAAAAAAAAATCGATTC